>PJRA01000509.1:257904-273436 GCA_016987375.1 Brachionus koreanus | reverse complement strand
GTTTGTTAAAAAAATAAAATTTGAGAATTCCAAATTCTAAAACTTAAATAAAATTGGTTTTCCCTAGAGTGCGGAAGTGGAAATGCGAAAAGCAGCATTTCGCAACACATATTCTGCAGAAATTTTTTTGAAATAATTTAGCAAAAAATTTTGTTAGAAAAACTGAAAAAAAAAATTTTCAATATTGCAATATGACTCTAGAATTGTATTGTTCCCATTGAAAATCTCAATTTAAAATATTGAAAAAAAAATTTTGAATAAAAACGAGAATAAAATGATCGTTTTTGACCGTGATTACCAGAGGTTCACCACCGCACCGAACGAGTTATTTAGATTTTTGAAAAGTTTAAACCTGAAGACGGTTCCCATACCAATAAGTTAGAGAATCCTAAGTCGGGTAATTTAAAACAAATAAAACTTTGAAACAAAGAATTAATAATTTTTATTTAAGGCGATGTTGTGATATTCTGATCCAAAGAAGATTTAAGAGCTGTGACTGGGTTAGTGATGGAATTTCACATTTTTTAGTAATTTTTTCCTCGTATTCAGAAAGGCATTCTGTAAATTCTTAAAAATACAATTGGTGAAAATGATATCGAGATATCAGCGTAATTGTCTGGCAGCTTTTTGTGTGTTTTAGACAAAAGCATTCAATTCTTCTAATTTTGTTTGTTTAAATAACTGTTTAAAAGTAAATTTTTCTCATGATCAAATTATAATAACGAAAAAAAAGAGGGATTGCATGTTAACACAATCATTTATACAAAAAGGAAAGTCAAACGCAATCCTTCTAGCCAAAAAATTTTCAAATAGCCAATAAAATATCAAGATCAATTTATCGCGTTTTTTTGGCATTAATCCAAAAAATTTCATTTATAATTCACGAAATGATTCAAAAATGAAGCTACGATAGTATTGGCGTTACTGAAGATGTCTTGCATTGTACTATCGTACTATCGTAGCAGGAGATCTTAACGCTCACAACACACTATGGACATCACCAGAGACGGACAAATACGGTCGAGTTCTCGAATCCGTACTCAATGAGCTTGAGCTGACTGTACATCACACAGACACTCCAACGTACGCACCATACCACCGACTTGACTATGCATCTAGGCTCGACCTTGTCATCACAAGTGACTCAGCAGACGTCCGCATCAACAAACCAACAACCCTCATCAATCCACGAAGCGACCATCTACCAGTACTTTTCACAGTCGAATCTAAGCCAATTGATCGGCAACAATTAACAGCTACAACAAGGACAAGAGTCGATTGGGACAAATTTAAAGAAGCCACCAAGAAAACCTTTCGACCACTGATAGGAAAAACTATCCAATCCAAGGAGGACATTGACAAATTAGCTCAACAACTCGAGTCAACAATCACGTCGACTATTAACGAAGTAACGACCACACACACAGTCAAGAGCTACCAAACACAAATCTTACCAAGACGAATTGTAGCTCTCATCAAAGAAAAGAGAAAACTCCAACGTTCTCTTCTAGAAACAAGATCAGCAGAAACAGTGAGACAAATCAACCATCTAACAGAACAAATCAAGAAACAAGTCGCAGAACATAAACAAGAAAAATGGAGGGAGTTCTGTACAGAATTGAATAATCACAAAACATCGGACTCAGTACTCTGGCGTAAAATATCATCGATTGAGAACTCCAACATACCAAAACCACCGAGATGTCCTCTACTCAAAGTTCAAGAGCAGCTTGTTACGACTCCAACTGAAGTAGCTAACATATTCGCAGAACAACTTAAGCAAACGTTCCGTCCAAGCAACCAACCTGAGTTCGATGAACCATTCAAGATAACAATAGAGAGCACAGTCAGGGAATTGTTCAAATCCCTGCTGACGGACACCAATTGTTTCAACCAACAACGGCTAACGAAATCTCGACCATCCTAAAGGAAATCAGAGGGCGAGGTGCACCAGCGGCCGACAACATTACCAACAAAATTCTCAAAAATCTGCCTGAGGAGTTCCACCACATCATGGCGAACATTGTCAATGGCTCTATCACACTGAGCCACATTCCGAAACAATGGAAGCATGCAGAAATAGTCATGATTCCTAAACCGGGAAAGAATCCATCAGATCCAATGAGCTACAGACCTATCAGCTTGTTGTCTACCATGTCCAAGATCACAGAGCGAGTAATTAAAAACAGAATGCTCATTTGGATCCAAGAGAAACAAGTCATCAGCCAGCACCAAAGCGGTTTCATGTCAAAGCGTCAAACAAGAGACCACATCTTCAGACTCATCCAAACAATTCAACATGGAGTAAATGAACGAAAAACAACTGGTGCGGTTTTCATCGACATCGAGAAAGCCTTCGACAAATTATGGCATGATGGACTTCTTTTCAAAATGTCAAAAAAGGAGTGTCCTGCTTATATAGGAGCATGGATACGGAACTACCTGAGCGACAGAACGTTCCAAGTACGTGTCCAATCTTCAAAGTCAGCGCTCCATCAAATCATGTGTGGTGTTCCCCAAGGTAGCGTCCTCGGACCATTGTTGTTCAACATCTTCATTGATGACATCATTGAGAAGATCACAACAGCGGACAAAGGTCTGTTTGCCGACGACCTCTCAATTTGGACTAGAAGCCCTAAATTTGAAAGAGTCGAAAGCGAACTACAACAGGCAATCAAAGAAATCGAAACATGGTCAGCATATTGGCGAATGAAACTCAGCACAATGAAGACAGTATGTACATTATTTACACGTCTCAATAGACAAGGCAATCGCAAACTCGACATTAAACTAAACGGCAAGAGAATCAAGCATGACAACAAGCCGAAGCTATCTACACAAAGCATCGATAAGCAACAAGCTAATTAGAGACTTAATTGACAGCTACAATCCTAAGTCCAAGCCGCGTATCAGAAACGGAGTCAAACCTATTCTCGCTCACCTTCTTCCGCAAACAACTCAATTAGCAACACAAACATCAACAAGCCAAACAACTTCAATAGAGATAATTAATCAACCAAAAACAAAGAAAAAAGACAACTGGCAGAAGCTAATTGACTTTGTTAACCAATTGGACATTTAGTTCAATTAACAACTAGAACTGCAACAATCAACAACTCAACAGCTATAAAAAATTATAACACATTAGTTAATCAGAACAGCCTCTGATCAACCAATCAATATCACTCATTAAATGAATCGATTAAACAAACAGATAGACAGATAGTAAACAATCAAGAAGCAATTATTAACGGGTTGAAAAAGGCCGAGCCTTAAAGCAATCCGGTGATTGGATGATGGGCGATGCGCATAATTTTAATTATGCTAATCAGTTCATACCATCACAAAACTATTTAATTCATTCATTCATTCAAAAATGAAGCAGAGATGAAAGTTTTTCATGATTGGATTATTCCTAAATATTGTGAAAGAATATGATGAGAATTTTGTGTTATTAATCCAAAAACATTTTTCACCCAAAAAAATAAGATGATTCATAGATGAAACATACATGAAGACATCGCTTTTTGCTTGACTGGAAAATTGAGAAAAATGAAATTAGATTATGTGGGAAGACTGTCTTGAAAAGCAAAAACTGATTTGAAACTAATTTATGTCAGAAGTAAAATGGGAGTAAAAGAGCATTTTTAATTAAGAACGTCCACATCTTTTTATTTTTAATAATGTCATTCGATTGCAGTTCTTAATGAGCAGATATTAGAAAGATTCATGTATTAACAATATGATTTAATATGACAAACTTCATATTGATTTTTTAGAGGTAACTTAATATTTCTTTTTTTTTATTTCCATATGTTTGATTAAACTAATTTTATTCATATTATTCATATTGTTCATTCTCTTTAAAAATTTCAATGTATTCAAAATATCATACTCTTACACATTTCATTTTATTCATATTGTTCATAGTTTTCATACCCTGAATAAATTTTAATAATAAATTTCATTTGTCTTTTTTATCAATTAATATTTAAGATAAAATTTTACGGATAAAAGGTAAGAAATTAAAACTTAGAATACTTTGAAAATATTTATAATTTTTTTTTTATGAATAATTTGAATAGTATGATTATTATGAATTATATGAAAAGAATGATTATGAATTATATGAAGAGTATGATTATTATGAATAATATGAATAGTATGATTGTTATAATTAAATGAAATGAAGAATAAAGTAAATTTATGCATTGTTATTTAAAAAACCATAGTAATAAATGATTTTTGTTTTATAACTCATTTATTTTTTAATATGAGTAGGACGTCAGTAAACCTCACCACAAATTATAAAAAAAATGTCACAAATTCAGTAAAAAAATTACTTTTTCATTAAACAATTAACAATTTCGGTTTTTTTTCACAAAATCAATATAATATATCTAATACAGCGAAAATTTCAATAATTCAGTAATAATTTCACTAATTAAATAAAAATATCACAAAATTAATTAATAATCTCACTAATTAAATAAAAATATCACAAAATTAATTAATAATCTCACTAATTAAATAAAAATATCACAAAAACAGTACTCAATTAACTAATTTACAAAATAAAATTAACAAAATATTTATGACTTCAAATGTAATTTGCAACATCAAAAAAATGTTTTTCTTTTCTTACATATTATAAACAAGCGCAAAAAAGGTGCCCCAATCAAAACAAAATCCGCCCTTGAATTTCAACCGTCTGAATTAGTTGCACATAAAGATATTGGTATTGAGTCAGTTGACGACGAAGAACAAGCGCAAGAAGATGAAGTCACAGCAGCAACGACGAGCAAGATAGCTAAAATTTCATGTTTTCAAAAAATTTGTGAAAAATGTAACGCGGAAATGCTAAAAAAAAGAAGTTTTTACTGTCCAAATGGTTGTACAAAAAAAAAATAGTTAATTGGTTTGATTAGTTTTTATTAATTTTTTTTTTGTTGTATTTTTACTTAATTAGTGAACAAAATTAAAAAATAGTTATGATTTAATTGAATAAGTGATATTTTTACCGATTTTGTTATATTTTTTTATATTTTGTGATATTTTTCTGAATTAGATAATAAAAACTGAATTAGTTAATTGTTTATTGATTTTGTTATTTTTTTACTGAATTAGTGAAGATTTTTACTGGATTTGTGGATAGATATTATTTGTGCTCATATGAGTAAAGCATTCATAGACTTTCATAAAAGCGACTGTCGTTAATAGCTCGAAAGATTAAAAGGAAAAAATCTATGGATGCTGATTCATCCACTAATACTGAAGAACTCGGCAAAAGCAAAGTCAGTTCTATATTTAATTGATTTAAAAACAATAATTTTTAATTGTTTTTTTTATGCTACAAGATCCAAGCCTAATTTAAAGTTGCGTTTTATTAAATTATCCTTTGTTTTTTTTTTCTTTTTTTTGATTTTACTTATAGAAAAATTTAAGAATTAATTTATGTAAGATGGTTTTTTGACTAATAGTATAATTTGATTGTCACTGAATTTATTTATTAGATAAAATACTTTAAATAAGTAATTGCTTTTGCTAAATGATTGAATTTTCTCAGATAAAGTGCTTGTCTGATATTCTTGTTTTTTTGTAAATTTTTAATAATTATTATAGATTAACAATGATGCTTTTACGTCTCTAAAAAATAAATAATCAATACCCAAAATTTTGATTTTATTAAAAAAATCTAATTAAGGTAATCATTTCTATAAATCTTATTAGAATTTTTCTTGCGACATTTATCAAAAAATAAATTGATAAAAAAATCAAAAACATTTTATAAATATTTAGTATTTTATTTTTACGTTTAGTTTTTAAAATTTCGTCTATTAACAAAAAATAGTCATCATCTAAAGGCATACAATTTGACCATTTTTAAACTTTGTACATGTTCAGTCAGTCTAATTTCCGATTTTAAATTACTAACTTCTTTATTTTTCTTTAACTTGAGTATTCTTACAACAAACAATTTACGAAAATAATTTTTACAATCTTTGTTTGACAAAGTGTATAAAATAGGATTATAGATAGAAGATGTTTTGGCAAAGATGGCCGGCAAGGAAGTTGTCAACGGATTTATGAATGAAGTTAAATATTTAGGACTGATGTATTGAGCGATTAGAGTTATTATAGCATATGGAAGCCAAGCAATGCAAAACATTGCCACTATAACAACTACTGTTTTGGCGACTTTCAGTTCACGTTTAACAAAAGTTGAGCTATTAAAATAAATATTGCTACATTCTGAATCTGTTTTGATGTAATCAAATTCATTATTGTTAAGCAAAATTTTTGAGCTGTGGGAATCTGTTTTAGAAAAATTACTTCCTGATTTTGGACTCTTTTGACGGACATAAGCTGGCACATCCACATGATTGTTATTTCGTTCTCTTTCTTGATAAGTTTGAAAAATGGAATTTTTTCTCAAAAATAAAAATAAAAATGTGTAAAAAAATATGATTAAACACACTGGGACTAGAAAACCAGCTACAAATAGTATCATCATAAAAAGTCGGGAATAAATGTCCCTATCTAAATAGTCGAATGTGCATGACGTAAGCAAGCCTTCTAATACAAAACCATGTTTGAGGGTCAATTGAGGAAAAATACAAGCTGATGAATATATCCATGTAATTAGAATGCATATAAAAACAGTACGGTTGCTTATTTTGAGAGCAAATAATGGATTTTTTACCATTAAATAGCGTTCTAGGCTCATAAAGACCATGGTTGTTATACTGACAAATCCAAAAAGGCCTCCAGCTAATCCATAAATATCACATCCTAAAAATTCATAATTTTTAAATATGGAGCTTTTTTTTGGAATATTTTTGGTTCAATTTTACCAATTTGTCCAAACGACCATTTAGCATTAAAGCTACTTACTGCATTCATTGGCAAACATGCCAAAATTTTGCCGAGATCTGCTATGGCTAAATTAATCAAAAAATATGTTCCAGGTCTCTTCACGTTTTTGATCCTTTGATTGAAAAAATTAAATTAAAATGGTATGGTATAGTGTGTACATTATTATAAAAGTAAATAATAAATATTCATTCGTAAATTGACTGAGAATTTATGATTTGTAATTTTTAACTTACCTGATTAGGTAATAAAAGACCATAAAGTTTGTAAAAAATCCAACTACACCGATAACAAAATAGATAAAAGCAATCAAAAAATGCCATTTGCGCTCGATAGGAGCGAAATTTTTCCAATGATCATTTACATACATATTCTTCAGGAATGATTTAAATCTAAAGCTTTAATCAACAAAATTATATTTATAAATAATTTTTTTTATTTATTTGATGCTTGAATTAATTTAGGATGTATTATTGTTTAAATGATTCTAAAACGTGATTTATTGAATTAAAGGAAAATTGTTGCATTCAGAATGATTAAATCATTTTTCTATTTAAATCAAAATTATAATCAGACTAGAAAAAGTTTAATTTCTCTTTTTTTTTTAATTGCAATGCTGCCATATTCAATAAATTTTGAAATTGTTTTTAGACTTTAAAAGTTTACTATTAATATGCGTCAATGCACTAAAAAGCATTTAATTTACAATTTAACATGAGTGTTTTTAATAAAAATACCATGCTTGATTTTGAGAAAATTAATACTGGGAAAAACTTATTAAATTTTGTATTTAAATTAAATATTTTTAGGCAATAATTAAGTGATTATAAATGAATGTTTATTTTTACATAATTATTTTTTAGCTTGAAGTGTTGAAATCTAGCCAAATTTCAATTAACTTTTAAAAGAAATTTTTTAGTTTAATTAATTGATTCTATATCTATATCCGAGCTTAATGATCCTATGAAAATAATTAGAAAACAAAACCTTGAATCCTTTGATAATTCAAGTCTTCGAATTCATCATGATTTCAATTAATTTCATGTCCTTTATATAACAACAAATTCAAAACTATTTCCTAAATGAAATTAATGTTTCTCCAAATTTTTCTAATGAATAGCATCTAAAAAAAACAATGATTTTTAAATGGTGATTTTAGATAAAATATTTAGGTGTTAGCTTCGATCGAAACTTAGATTTTAAGACTACAAGTTGAAATAATAAGTAACAGAGGTTTAAAATTAGTCAACATACTTAATTTTCTGAAATATTATCAATGGTCATTGGAAACCAATAAAAAACTAGAAGTTTCTAATTTTACACATTTCTGATCCGTTGTATATTAGAATATTGTGATCTAATATTTGTTTTAAGCGAAAATAAAACCGCTAGACTACATGGAGTTTAATACAAAGTTTTTTAAAACATAAATATTTAAAAATACGAATGTGCATCTCTAAAACAATAAAATTGGGACCACTGAACCAAAAATTTTTAGATGGGAAAAAAATTTTTTTGGAAAAAAAATAAAATTGCTTTGCCTCAAATTAATTTTTTTTGTTATTTTAAAAAATTTTAGTCAATTTTAAATTTTAAGATACAATAATTATTGTTATTTATATTTAAAAAGCCAAAATGAGGATAAAAAAGCTTTATTTTGAAAATAAAAAAATGTTAGCTGAGTGATTTATTTTGTCAAATGTTCACAGTTTTTTATTTGAAGTGGGTTACATAATTACACGTTTGCTGTAAATTCAAATTGATCCATTTAAAAATTAAACATTTCTCGTCATCGCAATTAAGCGTGAACAGAGTGTTAAATTTTTGCTCTTTAATCTTATAAAATTATTACTTACAAATGTATTTTAACTACACATTTATTCTTTTTTAATTTAAATAATTGATACCAAGAAAGGAAAAAAAACGATAAGCTAACCAAATTTTCATCTTTTCACAACTACTACTAAATTTCTTATTTAAATGCTAATTTTGTTTTAATTTTAAGACTTCTTTGAGAATCATTCTAATCAATTTTAGTCATCCAAATGAGCTCAATATAGGATTTATAATTTTAACATTCTTTTTTGTTGTTATATAAAATTATTTGTTGGGTATTATATAAAAAAACTTGAATCTTAAATTCAAGCTTTTTTTTATGTAACAAGAATTTTTAGAGCATTTAGGTTAAGACCAAATAGCATTTACAAATTATTTACGTTCCTGATTATTTTACTAATTCTAAAACAATATTATACAACTTTAAAAAAATTTCTTTTATAAAAAAAGTCAAAATTGAATTCAATATATTTAATCGCAATAGATATCAATTACATGCTTTTGCTAATTATCTAGATTTAAATTATCCAAACCAGTATAATGGAAATAACAAAAAATCAATATATTTTATATTTTATATAAAATCATGTCTAAAGCTTGGAGTGATTTTAAAATTAATTTAAAATATTATAATAAATATTGAATTCAATCGATTGTTTCAATTTGATTTCTATATTTTTTAACAAAAAAAAATTCTAATTGCTGCTTAAAGAAATATTTTTTCGATTAAAATTAATAAATTAATTCAATTCTATTAAAAAAATTGGATTTTATATCATAGCATTTTTTTATAAAGTTTAAATAAAAGTTCAAGAATTTCGTTCAAGTTAAACTATTTCCTACACATTTATTCTTCTTTTATAGTTTTAAAAAATAATAGATTTCACAATCCGGATCTAAATACCCAAAGAGGAGCTAGTTAAAATCAAAAGAGTTGTAAAGGCTTGGAGCTAAAGATGTTGGTTATTGAATGCTAGGTTAACCAAAATTGAATAGCCAAAAATTAAACTAAAATTTCTAAATTTTCGTTTTGGTTTCAGCTATTCAAATAAGTTCTTATTTAGCAAAGAAAAATATTTCACTTAAATAGTTTTTTGAAAAGGATTCTTCAAAATTAAATTTGAAAAAAAACTATAATTAATAATGAATTGCTATAATGAATTGTTATAATTAATTTAAAAAATTCAATAAAATTAAGTACTTTATTTGAAGAATAAAATGGAAATTTTAAATTTCATGTGCATATTAAATCAATGTTAAATTAATATAAAAAATGACTTTATTTTTGTAAATATAAATTATTTTTTAAAATATTTTTTGGACAAATTAAATTAAATTCTTGCCGGGTGGCTGGTCTCCTTCGCTTGCCCGACAGTAAAACGAAAAAAATAAGACTGAATTTTTTTTCGCAAGAATAACACTTTATTTTAATATTTTTTCATATTTATAGATTGATCTTAACTCCTAGTTGGCGATAATTCAGAGATATAATAAACACTTAGCTAATATGTCATATTATTAAATATATTAACCTGGAAAAAAATGGCTTAGCCAGGCAATGATGAAATACCTGAGAACCTACCTGAAAACCAGGTCTGCTGGACACATTTGATAGTTCAGGTCTCTTTACGTTGCTTAGTTTTTAACTCACTAAAAACTAAATATTTTTCGACCTTTATAAACAACTAATAATTACAACTAGGCTTATATCAATGCTTGCGCAGCTTCATTTCCATTATTTTTAAATAATAATTTTAGTACCTTATAATTTGAGCAATTCATGAATAACCAAAATTAGGCAACTATTAAACCAAACACTATATCTATAAAATATCACTATTTTGAACTAATCGAATTGAAAAATAAAACCTAAATCAATTGACTTGTTTACAACAGATACAATTTTGCTTAGAGTCTGGTTAATCCAGACTTTTTCCAATTAGAAAATTATTCATATATTTAAAAATCGCCAAAAGTGATAAAACCACTCCTTTCACTTTAAAATTTTAAATTAAAAAAAATCACCTTAAAAATTTTAATTTTTAGTATTCAACTTTCATTGATTTGGCTAAACAGGCAATGTGAAATTTAATGTGTAAATTAATTAGTACATAAAATTTACAGTACAAAAAGGAAAAACGATATTTTTTGTCTAATTTTGTAAAAATGGTTTATTACAAATTAATTTTATTTTCATTGTAAAATAGTAAAATTCTGTCAAATAAAAAGGGTCGAAAAACTTTAAGTGCTAAAAAAGGCTATCTTAAATACAGACAAGAAGAACTTAAATTTGATGTGAAAAATCATAATTGTAGAATCTAGAGACCGTGCTAGGTAGAAACTGTAATTTTTTCCAGCTCAAACGATTATAATTAAAATAAATTTTCTAATTATTTAAATAAGAATTAAAAAAAATTCAAGGATTCGTATAAAAATAATAATTTTTCATCTCTTTCGATTCCTTAAATACTTAGTTAGAATTTAATGAAAAATATCAAATTTTTAAAGTCAAATTTAATCAAATTAATTAACAAAATCCTATTATAATTTCGTGTCATTAAACTTAACATTCAAAATTGATTTAAAAATTGCTAATTATTAGAAAAAAAATTGTAAAAATATTCTTTTTTAATTCTTTATTTATTAATCCAATTCCAATTTAAATCTTCATTATTAAAGAGGAATTAAGATAATTATTAAATTAAATTAGTATATCGTGAAATCACCTTAAAATAAACAAAATAATTGATAAATTTAAAGTTTTAAGAAAGCTATTTTTCAAAGTTTGAAGAATTCTAAGATTTCTAAAAAAAAATCTCTTTTTAATTTTAATTTAGATTTTTATTTTCTGACAAAAAAGATTAAATTATTCAAAGGGTTTTAATTTATAGTTTTTAAGATCCTGGAGAATTTTCTAAGAATTTACGAAAAAATTTCAATTTTAAAGACTGATTATTCTGTTTGTTTTCTTAATTAAAAAAGAATTCAGCTTAAACAAAATCAATTTTAAATCTATTCTTGCTTAACATTTGAAGAAGACTTTTAAAATTTCTAAAAATACTTGATGCCTTATAAAACATCATCTTAATTGAATATTAATAGAATTAATTAATTTAGAAAAAAATACTGTTTAACTGATGAAAAAGTTAAGTTACTTCTATTACTTAGAAAATATACTTGTATAAATAAAAAATTATTTCTTAAAAACGAAAACATTTCATTTTTTTGGATATAAGCCATTTTAAACAAAATTATTAAACAATAATGAATCCAGGTGGTCCATCAACGCCACAACGCATGTACACAGTCGGCCAAATGGGTACTCCGAATCAAATGCCCAATCAACCACTTCGGCCTGCATTACCAACCCAAAATCCTGCTCTTTTCAACAATGTAATTTAACTAGGCTATTTTTATCGCGCCTATTTCATTTTTAGTTCATTTTAGAGAAGCTTCTCTCCACAAACGCCTTCGATTGGTCAAATTCCCCAGCAAATGATCCGATCATCCATGCCTATGATGCAGCAATCACCAGGCATGGTCAACACAGTAAAACGACACTCTATTCAAATGAATCCTGCAGTAATGCAACAGCCAATGACAAGCACCTCACAATCTTCGCTCATAGCTATGCAGAACGAAGCCTTGGCAAGAACTCAAAATAGACAGATGTAAATTTTTAAAAATATTTTTTACTCAATTTATATTCAAATTTTTAAACTCAAATATTTTTTTAAGAAAGAAAAAAGGCAAGCTAAAAGACAAGATAATTCCACAAAAAGTTAGAGATTTGGTACCGGAATCTCAAAGCTATATGGACTTGCTGGCATTTGAGCGTAAATTAGATGCCACTATTATGAGAAAACGGTTAGACATTCAGGAAGCTCTCAAGAAGCCTATTAAGAACAAAAAAAAGTTGAGAATTTTTATAACAAATCAATATTATCCTGGAAAAACAGATGGTGACAATGATGATGATGGTATACCTCAATGGGAATTGAAAATTGAAGGCCGGTTGTTAGACGATGCCAAGTCCGATTCAACAACCAAGATAAAACCGAGGAAATTTTCTTCGTTTTTTAAAAGTCTAGTTATTGAACTCGACAAAGATTTGTATGGACCTGATAATCATTTGGTTGAATGGCACAGAACCCCTCAAACTGCCGAAACGGATGGTTTTCAAGTGAAACGCCACGGTGATCAGAGTCTGAAGTGCACAATTCTAATGTTGCTTGACTACCAGCCGCCTCAATTCAAATTGGATCCGCGTTTGGCAAAAATTTTAGGCATTCATACGGCCACCAGACCTGTTATAATCCAATCGCTATGGCAGTACATTAAAATTCACAAACTACAAGATGGACAAGAAAAAGAATACATCAATTTAGATAAGTATTTGCAGCAGATTTTCGAAACAGAAAGAATTCGCTTCTCAGACATACCTGGTAAGTTACATATGCATTGCATGCCACCCGACCCAATAGTCATTAATCACACTATCAAGTAATAATTTATTTAATTGTAAAATTTTTAGAATTTCTTAATGAAAAATTTTATTAAGCATTGAAGCAAATGAGCCAAAAAGAACTTCAATTTATGACATAGAAGTTGAAATTGATGACACGATTAGAGATCAAATGAAATCGTTTTTGTCTACAAGTCAAACTCAATCTTTGGCAGAGATAAATCAATTGGATACCAAAATAAATGAACTTATTGAACAACTAAATCAATTTAAAATTAGTAGAGAATTTTTTGCCAATTTTTCTGATGATCCACAAGATTTTATACACAAATGGCTAGTTTCACAATCAAACGATATGAAGACAATGCTTGATTTGAATGGAAATCCTGAAGAAGAGAGACGAACTCAATTTTTCCAAGAGTCGTGGACCGATGAGGCTGTTAGCCGTTATTTTTACAATAAAATTCAACAAAGACGTGGCGAGCTTGAACAGGCACTAGGTATCAAAAGCTAATAAAAATCACTTTTTTTTGTAAATAAACTATTAATGTCATTTATTGTAGAAATTTTGGATTAAATAAAAATTTAAACAAATATTTAATTTGTCTATTAATATTAACAAAATTATATTTTTCCTGCAAAAATTAAACAAAGTGTCTAAAGAAAATTATGCTTTTGCTTTTCGCAGTTTAGATTAGATGAAACTAAAATTAAAACAAAATACTTTAAAAAAAATGAATCAACAATGAAATATAATTAATATTTGAAGATAATTAGTGATATTTATTTTATTAACTAGGCATGATAGAACGGTTCGAAAAAAGTTTCTAGAAGAACCGATTTGAATTTTTCGAGATATTAGGAAAAATTTTAATAATCATTCGTTTTATTTAATAAATTTATAATTTAGAAATTTCAAGTTAAATTAATAAAGATTTTTGTTGTCTTCTTTTTAGATAATTATAAATTTTTCTAGCTTTAAAATTAAAAGGTTAAATTTCAAATATTTATAGTAAAATAATAAAATTATGATGGATTCAATTAAAAACCATGGTTTTTAATTAAACTATTAATTCGTTTCTAAAATAGTGTGAAACCGATTCCAAATTTAAAATTCAAACCGGTCTACCTAACTTTAATCAATTAACATTCAATTTAAGGATCAAGTTAATTTTCGATTTCTGTTTTGAATTTGTTTTTATAAAATTCAATATTATTTTTTAAAAATTAAATTAAAATCTAAACCGTCTTCATTTTGGCGTTACTTCAAAAATTTTGAACAATTGACTTATGATAACTCATTTTTAGCATTTTTAAATGGTTTAGTGCTTCAATGGCTTGAAAAATTTTTGATTGGGATAAATCGCCTTATATCATTGTGTTATAAATTACAGTGCTTTTATAAAATGTCCAGAATCGACTAAATTCCGTAATTTTACGTAATTTTCCATTATTTTTGGAAAGCTTACGTAATTTTACGTTAATATTAGTTGGTAAGAACATGTAATTTTACGTAAAATTACGTAAGATTACATTAAAATACGTAAATTTTGGTAAAACCATATCAAAATGCTTACGGCCAAAAAAATCAGGTTTTTGGTAAGAAAAATGTAAAAATTAAACATTTTTCAATAAAATTGAAATAATTAATAATTGAAATAATTTTTTTCTGAAAAAATAATCAAAACTCAATATTGCTTACCGTTTCTTACTTTATTTTACGTAAAATTACACAATTTTTGGTAAAATTTAGTAAAATTTTGAAATAAAAATCAAAATCATAGAATAACCTAAAATAAAAAAAACTAAAATACAGCACTTTCAAAAAGACTTAAAATTAAAATATATTTTAGCGAAAAATTTTATTTATTTTTAATTTTTTTTTAAATTATCAGTATCTTTTCCTTATGAAAAGATTTTTAATCATTTGACCAATCACCAACATTTTCTATTACAATATCCATTACCTTAAGTTAAAATTAAATTAAAAATTTTATACATTAAAATTTATTTTTCATACTTTTTTTAATCTCCTAATGTATTTTTGAAATTTTTCATTCGTCAAACTTTTCTGAAACTCATAAATTTTATCAACAATTTCCGACTTAGTTTTACAACCAGATTTTCTGATAAAAAGTTTCATCTCATGCCAAAGCATCTCAATTGGTCAATAAGAGATTAAAAAAAGTATGTAAAATAAATTTTAATGTAAGCAAGGAATAGCTCGAAGCACTATATAAAATACGATCAACCGTACTCAAATTGGAGATCCGATCAAGGACAATAAGAGAACGGGTCGTCCAACTACCTGGACAGCTGCAAGGAAGACAAAACTGAAGAGATTGGCCAATAACCGAA
>PJRA01000509.1:205561-229333 GCA_016987375.1 Brachionus koreanus | reverse complement strand
TCATTAGCAGACTTTGACTGGTGGTGCAAATAAGTATGTTGCAGTTTGTTTCACTTACAGAACTAATTAAAAGCATTCAGAAAAAAAAGCTATAAATTTTTTAGCATTAATTTTTGTTCTAATTTTTTATTTTGTACCAAATTTCACAAAACCAAGACTATCTTAGATTTATTAAAGATGTTTTTGAATTAATGCTTGGTTCTTCTAGTGTTAAAGTAGTTTTCAATACATCGTTGAATATTTAAATCTGTCAAATCATTAGGAACAACTCAACAAGGTCTGTAAGCTTTGTTAATCAAACTAATAAGAAAATATATCGTCGATGGTGATGTGTAAAAAGGATGGGTTAGCCAGGTTATCAACAGCCGCAGAACATTCTGATAAAGAATGGCTGATCTACTTTACTCTATCTTTCTCTGAAGGCTCGTTTCGCCATTTACACTTTCTACTTGCCATAATTCACGAGCTACTGATGTTGCTGATAGGGCTTTTTCCAATAATGATGTAACAATACCAAAATTTAAAAATCATTTTATAGATTTTTTTAGAATTAAATAAACAATTAGTTAGATACCTCATTTAAAAGAGAATTAAATTCTGTTTAATTTAAAATATAATATACTTTATGTTTTAGAATTACAAAGATACTAAAATCAAAATATCTAACCTTTTAAAACAAAAAAGCAAAATTTTATGACTCAACTTAATAATTAAAAAATTATACTTTTCTAAATTTAAATGGTCTTATTGAAGGTCTATTTGTTGAACAATTTTCTATAAAAGAACTAACGAAAATGACTATTAATAGTTATCAATAAAAGAATTGATCTATTCAAATTATTATTTTCAGTCTTTTCCAAGTTTGAAATTTTGAAAAAAAAATTCAAAAAATAAATTTTGAAAAATAATTTCAACTTATTAAACCTTTGAATTTTACTTGAATTATATTTAATCTGAATGTTAAAAATTTTATTTCTTAGCAACACCTTAAAAATATAAAAAATTTGAATTTCTTAGCATTTAGAGAAATTGTCGGTTAATTTGTAAAATTTTAAGTTAAAATTGAATATTATAATTTTTATTGAGAGTATTGAAAATAAAAAATATTTAATTAGCAAAATTGTTATATTAGAAAAAAAAAAGCATTTAAAAACATCAAAAATAAATTTAATAAAAAATTAAAAAAAAATTGTTAACCAAACAAGTTTTTTAGAAGAGGTGTCTAAAACAAATTATTTTATTTCGCATACTGATTTGCATTTAGATACTTTAAAAGTAAATGTAACTCGGGAGGTTTTTAGTACTTTTCTTTTTGGCTTAGCGCTCGTTTCTGCTCTTGATCTGCTTCGGATATAATTTTTAACATCAGAGTTAGCTATTTGCTCCACATTACCTGAATTTTCACTTAAATTTATCAATAAAAAATTAACTAACTTAGTAATGGCCTGTATTCTGCTTGAATTGTGTAGAAAAAAATTAATAAATCGAAGCGTGGATGTTCTCAAATGGCATTTATTCCTAAGCTAAACTAAAACTTTGTTTCCAACTTGGCCCTATTTATTGGGCTAGACAAGCCTGAAAATTTTAATTAAGCTTTTATTTATCGAGCAAAAATAAGTGCCAAAAGACAATTAGTACTGAATAAGTGAGTGTATTTTGAAAAAAAAAAATCAAAAATTTGGATAATAAAGTTTATTTGGTCATTCAGAAAAAAAATCAAAAAGTGTGAACAAAAAATAAAAATTCAGAGTTTTTCTCATGACTAGATAATTAAGCGAGTAATTTTACCAGTAATTTGTTAGATTAAATTAAACAAAACATTTACTCTGAATTTTTATTTTTTAAATAATTTAAAAAAAAAAAATTAATAAAAAAATATGGTGAATAATAATTATTTTTTATGTGAATAATTGTAAAATTAGATTTCATCAGCTAGTTTATAGGATTTGTTTTATAAATACCTATGCTGTCCAAGAGGAAGATTAATTCGTTTACCGGACACAATTGGTGGTAATGTAGTCGCACCTGGATTATTTGCTGAATTTGTCACACTCAAGTCAATATCAAGACTTCTGGTATCAGCTTTGGGCGAGTTGTGTGTGTACATGCCGTTGCTTGAGTTTGTATTGACTCCAGACGTTTTATTCAAAGGCGAATTGTTATTATTTTTTTTTGACTTATAAGGGTTCACTTTACTATAAGGCTGATTTAAATCACTAAAATCATTGTCTATATAAAATTTATGCTTTTCTAAAATTTCATTTGCACTCAATGGCTGATTATTTACACTAAATGAAGAAACTTTAAGAAGTTTTGAGCTAATATTATTCAGACTGTGATTATTATTGACCAAAAAGCCGCTATTTCTTAACAAATTATCCGAATCGGACTTGTGAAAGGTGTACTTGCTGGACATCAAGTCTTCGTCCGAGTCAAGTTTGTCTACTTCGTCTAGCGAAACAAGTTGATTTGATTTGTTCGAGTTAGGATGTATGCTGTTCATGTGCTCTTGGGCTAGTTTCGAACTAAGACTTTTGTAATCAAGACGAAAGTTTTTTTGATTTCTTGCTCGGTCTAGCTCGTCACTTCGCAGCTGGAGATGCGAGAACAAATTGTTTTCGTTGGATGAAGAGAATGGCAATGCAGCGGGTTTTATTGACAAGCAGCGTCTATTACTAGCTGCCGAACTTGACCGTCTAGATGCGTCATACTGATTCGAGGCAATTCTATTAAGCTCTTTTATTAGTTTACTTGAAGCATAGGAATTGTTGATTGTGTTTAAATTTGCCGCATTCA
The DNA here is from genome assembly GCA_016987375.1 of Brachionus koreanus. Taxonomy (NCBI): domain Eukaryota; kingdom Metazoa; phylum Rotifera; class Eurotatoria; order Ploima; family Brachionidae; genus Brachionus; species Brachionus koreanus. Next base: position 226,537 of record PJRA01000509.1, on the reverse strand, counting down.
TATTTGAAGAATTTACAACGGGCTTGTGTTGAGTCAGTTTTTGCCTAAATATTGGAACAAAAAATCCCAATTCGGCATCGAACTCTAAATCATTTTTTCTATTTTTTAATTTAGTTTTTATTGTTTGCATGTAATGTTTGAAAGATGGATAAGCATGGGTTGTTTGCCAATCGCTCAAACCATCTTGCCAATCATTAAACTCAATAATTCTGTTTTTGCACTTGGCTGGGCCCGGTTTTATTGCATTAGCTTGATTCGAGTTTGTTTCATAGACAAAATTGTCATAGAAAAAATAGTCATCAACTACTTCTTTTGTTTTTTGCTCGTCCAATTCATGCAAACAATTGTAAATATGCTTGATGTCAATGTTAGATTTGCAGCCATAGGTGTGCTCTTCGCTCATGTCTGTTTCGTCCATTGAAGAGTCAGTTGATGAGCTGATAACTAGATTTTTTTTGCTAAGATTTTCATTTTTGCTACTCGAATAAATTTTTTCCGGTATTGTGCTTCGAATTTTGATAATTTTAGAAATCAGAGACGATTCTGCACTGATCGGGGCCTCAATAACCGATGTGAGCATGTTTCATTATCTAGAAAATAAACCTTAAATTTGTCTAAATAATTAAATAAATCCAATATGGTTTTTTTGTTATAAAATTTTTATCAAATTTTAAGCAATCGCAATTTTCCTAATTAACTTATCTGATTATTTAATAAAAAAATAAAAAAATTTTCAATTAAATTTAATAAAAATACAATTTACATAAAACACACACACCTTTTATTAAAGATTTTAAATTTAAAACCTAAAAGCTTTAAAAATTGAAGACCCAGGCTGATCACTAATAGACCTAAAAAAAACTAAATTAGATTAATTTGTCTAATAGCAAGGACATGCTTTTTTATATTTCCTTACTAAATTATTGAATTAATAATTAATTAGAAGTTGCTTAGGAAACTATTATTTTAAGACTAATTCCGCAGCTTTATTATCCATTCGGATTCAATCTAAATTTATTTAAATACAAGTTTTTTTTTTCAATTATTTCAAATAAAGCTTTATAAAAACAGTTTACCTTTTAGCTAAGCAAAAAAATTAAAATTTTTAGAGCAATTGCCCAAAAAACAAAAGAAAAACAATAGAGATCTTTGAAACCAAAATTTTAGAAATAAATAATGTAAAGAAAAAATTCATAAGAGCTTAGAGGAAATTTTTTTTTAAATTAATTTTGTTTGAATCTAAAATTTTGAATTCTAAAAGATGTAAGAGAAAATTTTAAAATTTATGTCATCGAAAGCTTTATATCTATTAAAGACTTAATTAATCAGAGTCTCTATGGCGCAATCGGCTAGCGCGTTCGGCTGTTAACCGAAAGGTTGGTGGTTCGAATCCACCTAGGGACGAATTTTTTGCCATTAAGCGCTTTATATAGAAAAAATATCTCTTCTAAAAAAACATGTAATTTCAGCTACTTACTCAATGTGCCAAGTGTCTTGAGAACGATTAATTTTTTTTTCTAATACTAAATTCTAAACATCAGTGGGGAAAGTCTAAGAAAATTGGCAAAAATCTCTTATTCAAATTTGAACAAGTTTTTAATCCAACAGCGAATAATTAAAAAAAATTATATTTAAAAAAAGTAATAAAAATAACAATTTAAATAAGCCAAACAAAACATTTTGCACGCAAGTATACCAAACGACTTAGAGAACTGTATTTGAAATGTTTATTTAAACATAATCATGCAATAAAATTAGTTTAATTTCAAATTTCACAAATGAAAAATACGATTAGACGAACTTAAAGTGGATATTTTTTGTCATTTTGTCTCATTAATTTAACTGACTTAGGAAAAAATTGAACGAAAAAGTTACTATAATGCAAAAATGAAAAATTATTCAAATTATTTGCTAGTTTTAAATTAGTGAACGTTGCTATGGCAGCTAAATAATTATCTCAATGTTAATTGAGAAAAATCTGTATCTCAACTATAAAGGAAACCCAAATTGAACAGAAAAAGTTTTGCTAAAAATTAAATTTTTTTTTCAAATTTTTATTGTTGTCAAAGTCAAAAATATCATTAAACTAAGAAAAGAAAAAGAAGCCTGCTGATAGCAGCAGTCGTTGCATTCATCATATTGGCATATACTCAAACATCCATTGAAAACATTCCATAAAGTTTTGAATTTGTCAAATTTTATAGTAAAATTGATGCCATAAAATTTTTCTAGTGAAATCAAGCCACAATGGCTAACTTGAACTATATTTTGATCCTTGCCAGAACCAGGGTCAACAACACATGTCCTTATAAGATAGCTCAATCCGTACCCTTTAATTAAAAATTATCAATAAAAAATTTAAAAATTATTTGTCAACAAACCTTCAGCATTTAGTTTTAAACAATGAGTCGCCCTGTAATATCCATCATGATAGGGAATAACAGTAAGGCAGTTTTTTTTCAACGATACATTTTTTGAGCGATAGAACGGATCTTCACATTCAGGATTATCATGATTAAAAGATAAACATTCAAAACAATCAATAGTTTCTTTAATTTAAAATTTTGTTAAAAACAAAAAATTAGATATTTATATTTTTTCTTATTAAAATACCTGTATATTTATAAAATGTAAAGAAAATAAGAAAAAGTCTCAAATTAAAATTAAATAGCATTGATTTATGTGTTTGATTCTTGAATATTATTTGTTAAAGTTTGCTTATAGCTTATTTGATTTTATCAAGTATCATAAATCTCGGGCAGATAAAATCTTGGTAAATTTGTTTTTCTTGAGTTTCTCATAAACTTTTTGCTTACAAATTGATATATACTATCAGCAGTTATTTCAGCTTTTGTTTATACTAGAATTTAAAATCCTCATATCTCATAGACTATTTTTTCTAATCAATCAAATTGATTTATTATTAGAAAAAATTAAACCAAATTCAAAAATGATCAAAAAAATTGTTTTAAAAATTAATATATAAGGTCGTTTTTTATTATCTATTTAATATACATTTTATTATTCCCTTGCAGTAATTTAAAGAATCCGGTTAAATAAATCAGATTTTATTTGCTAGGATTAATTTTTTTTTGGGCTAATTAATTTTATTTTATTTCTTCTCTAGAAGCTTTATAATAAATAACTTGAAAATATTTAATGTACTTTTATTTAAAAAGCTATTTTAATTGATATTGAGAAACAAATTTAATTGAATATTTATCTTTATTTAAAGTTAAATCCTTGTAGATTTATATTTTTTTGAAAATTTAATTTTTATAAAGAGTTTTTTTTCGGAAAATTTTGTATCATTTAAATCAGTTTTTTTTGAATTTAGCAATAAAAATTAAAAAAATTAAAGAAAAAATCTAGCTTTCGGTTAATTAAAGAAGGATATTTTTCTTGGCGCATTTAATGTATCATTAAAGTATTTTATGGAAGTAAAGCATTCAGTCATTCTAATTGTTCAGAGTAAATGATTACACAAAATATCACTTTTTATCAAAGCGTCCTCTTTTCATGTGTGGCTGAACTGGTTGAGATAAGTCAAACTATTGATTACTGCTATCATAATTTCAAAAATAGATTCACTTCTGATCCCAAGTAATGATCCGTCTTTTTAAAGATTCGATTTTTTAAAGTTTTTAACAATGCGTCGTTGAATAACAAAATCTGTCAAATCATCAAGAATAACTACTCAGCAAGGTCTGTTGGCTTTGTTAATCAAATTAATGTGAAAATATATCTTCGATTCTGATGCCTAAAAAGGTCGTTTTATTATTGGCGAGTACTAAGTTTGGGGTTCCTATCAATAACCATGCGTAGAACATTCTGATAAAGAATGACTGGTCTCCTTTACCCTTTCTTCATTTGAAGGCTTGTATCAACATTAAATTTTATTTTTTTAATCCCTTCTTATTTTAGGCACATTTTCACCTTCTACTAGACATAATTCACGAGTTACTGCTGTTGCTGATAAACCGTTTTTCCAAAAATGATGTAACAATACCAAAATTTCAAAATTTTCAATATTAAAATTTCAGTTTTTAAAAATTTTTTAGAATTAGACATAAAATTAGACAAATATTTAGACATATAATTTAAAAGAGCATTCAGTTCTGTTTATTTTTTTTAATATGAGTTATAAAATAAAATTAAAAATATAAATCAAAAATATCCAACCTTTTAAGAATCGAAAAATTGATACTTGGTTTTTGTTCCTATGATTTCTTTAAATCAAATTAAGTGAGTTTTCTTTAAATCTCAATTAAGTAACTTACCGAGAAAAATTTTCATTCTAATAGGATGAAAGTTTGAGGGATTCTGTGATTGAATCATTTTCTTAGATATCATAGTTTTACTTTCTATTTTCAGGTCTATCATTTGATATCATTTGACCAGCATTTCAATAAGTAATTAAGCCTTCCGTCAAATATTGATAAACATCCTCGGCCAAAATAGCTCAAACAGGTTTCAAATTTTAATTTATAAGTATTCAAATAATTTCTAGCCTACGTTATTCTGTTTTTTGTGGGCTTTTATTTTTCCTGATAAAATTTTTTAGATATTTATAGCTCACGGCATTTTGATTTTACACAATTTTCTTCTAAAATAAAAATTATAAGTCATTATCATTTTTATCTAGATCGACTGCTTTAAAAAAATTAACTCAAAAGAAATATTTTTTTTTTATGCTTGATTAATAATGGTAATTAAAATATTTTCTCTTTAAATAAATATATTGCTCAAATTTAAATTTCTTTAAAAATATGGGTGGAAAAAATTCGAAAAAACATACTGAATTAAAAGAAAAAGAAATTAAGCTTTTAATTCAAAAAACTGGATTGTCAAGACAAGAAATATTAGATTGGCATGCTGAATTTCTTCAAAATCATCCAGATGGATTAATTGATGCCGGAGAATTCACTTCTATTTACCGTCAATTTTATCAATATGGAAATCCGGATAATTATGCAAAGTTTGCGTTCCAGGCTTTTGATAATGACAATAATGGCAAAATATCATTTTCAGAATTTTTGATTGCAACTGCGTTTTCCATCAATGCGTCTCAAGGAGATGATGCAGAAAAAAGTTTAGAATTTGCATTTGATGTTTATGATACAGATGATAACGAAAAGGTTGATCGAACAGAAGTTGAAAAATTGTTAGAAGCTGTTTATCAGTTGGAAACTGGCACGGGAAGCTATAATTTTGATTATGTTATCGATGAGCTTTTCAGAAATTATGACACTGATGCTACTGGATATTTGAATAAAAGGGAATTTATTGTTGCTCTTCTTAATGATCCTTATGTCAGAGATTATTTATTAGTAAACTAGTACTTTGTTACTGGCTTATTTTAATATCATAATAAATCATATAACAATTAAATAGAATTTAGCTAGGTTAGTTAAAACTAAAAATTTTAATTTTTTCTAAAAATTTTTTTAATAGAAATTTGAAAAAGCATAAAAAGAATAAAGCATATTACTAGAGTTATTTTTACATATTTTGCATCACCAATGAAGAAGGAAAAATAAAAATATCCTCCAAGATTATCGATATCTTCCAATTATGTTGATATAAGTTTAAAATCAAAATTTATTTATTATACTCAAAATTGTTTAATTTCTAACAATATTTTTTATTGAAAATTTTAATGCTGAGACATATTTTTTTATTATTAATATATTATTCTTCATACTAAATTTTTTTGATAATAAGCTTTGAGCTTGATCATTTTAATTGACTGCTAATATTTTCAGATAACAATTTTGGTAAACTCCTGACTAAGTTAAAAAAAATAATTTTATACAATAAAAGACAACTTTTATATTAAACTATTTGATTTTATAATAAAAAATAGATAAAATAAAAATTTCCAAAAAAAATCTATTACAGATAATTTTTATAAATAACTTTCAATTAAATTGAAAAAAAATAACTAAGAACTTTTTTTTTTGTTACAACCGTTTTGACAATAAAATCCTACATAAGGTAGAAAACTGATTATCATTACTTTAAAACTGCATTTATTTTTGTTTTTTTTTTGCTGATCTTGGCTTGGCTTTTGATCATCTTATGAAGGGTCCGATTTTATAATAGCATTTGTTTGAAAAACAATTAGATCTCGTCAATTTGGTTGATCATAAGATTAAATCAAAAGTATTTCAGCTAAAAATATTACAAAAAATAGATAGGAAAGATTAATTACAAAAAATTAGACTCTTCAATTCAATATTATTATCAATTGATTCATTAATATAAATATTTTTCTGTATTTTGTTTTTCTATAAATTAAAAATCAATACTATAATCGGTCTTTTCATTATACATTTATTAATAAAATTTTGAATTCGATGGCTTTTTTATTTACTTGTCCCAAAAAACAGCATATCCTGTTAATACCATCTTGGTTTTAATTTTAACAATGGTAATGTAATTAAAAATCTTGGATATTATTTTTGAAAATTTATTAAAAACAACAAAAAATCATAAGTTTAGAGAATGACTTCTAATATTAGTAAAATACTCAGTTTATTCAAATTATTTCGCTTTGTGAATAACGGATCCAAAATTCTTAATAGTTTACAAATTAAAGAACTTAGAATGAAAAAGCAAATAAATCTAAATTTTTTATTGTTTCTATGTTTTTAAATTTTTATACTATTTATTTTAAATCAATTGATTGATTTTTATTTATTTAATTGATACTATATTTTGCTAAATTTAACATCGCCTTTTGGCGTTTATTGAATTAAATAAATACTTTTAAATTTTAAAGCATAAAGATTTGTGAATTAATTTAAAGATCGCTCAAAAATATTTCGAAATTTTTCAAATCTGTAAAAAAATCGTTTCGACTTTTCAAAGTTGCCCTTTTATTGACAATTCTTGATTTTTTTTTTAATTAGAATTGCTTGACAATTTTTTAAAAATCTTTAATCTTTATTAAATGAAGGATAGGTCTTAATGAGTTGCACTTTTAGTTTTGTTTAAAATAAAAGCAAAGATAACATTTTGCATATAATTAGAAAAAATTAAATACATGAAAAATGCCTCCATCCCAAGAATTAATGCCTTGGAATATCAATCAACTTTGTATTAACTTTAATCTTTAATAATAATTATCAATTATCTGCTTAAAAAATTTGTAATTCAATTTCAATTTCTTAAAGCCTCTGTTGGACTCGTTCCTTTTAACAATTTTTCAATTAACCCAAACCCTCCATTAGATGTAATTGTTCAACCGATTCATGTTGCCCGTAAGTTTTCACCAATAATTGATAAAATATTTTATTTTTTGTTTTTAGAACCAGTTATAGAATCTTCTTTGTGCACCACTAAATGTATATACAATGATTCTTTTAGTACAGGTTTGACTAATTTCTTTTTCCTGTTTTATCAAAAATTTATTTCTATTTTTTCAAAGATTTTTTATGTTCCTTAGTAATAATTTTGCTATCAAGTTTTATTTTTATCATAATTTTAATAATAGTCATTTGAATTAAACAAAGTTTTTAATTAATAATAATAATTTAAAAAAATAAAAATTATTCCAAATATTTTTTAAAATAAAAATGAACATATTTTTTCCAATAAAAAAGAGTTTCCTTATCCACATAACAAGCTTACGAAACTTATACCAAAAACCAATTTTTAGAAATCAAATAATAGAAATCTTTAATCTAAGTTAGAACTCTTGTGAGTTAATCTATAAAAATATTCAAAAACTCCAAATCCTTTAATTATATAAACGTCTCACGTGTCAAATATCAACAAGTCTATCTATTTTTTGCCATACGAAACTTCATCATAGCTCTGCTATAATTTTATAGACAAATTAAACTTGATACAGTTATGATTTTACTCATTAAATTTATAAAATTTATAAATCCAACTCTTGAAAAAATCAAAAATTGAAATTAATCCAAACTCTTGAAAAAATTGAAATGTTGCTTCTGCTATTTAGCAGATGTGATGTTGCAGCTTATTTGCTATATTTGCTTTTTTTTAAGTACATGTATTGATCTATTTACTTATTCATTTAACTCTTCGATTGTCTTTCCTATTCTTGCCAGATCGGTTGCAACTGAAATATTAAGCTTTTTCAGGCACTTAGCTTGCATTAGCTCAACTAGTGTTTCTTCATGTAAGATGTTTCTAAGCTTATTGAATTTTGGATATAAATACACGTTGCATCATGTAAAGAGTTTATTTTTTATTTTTATAATTTTAAACAAAATTAACTAATAAACTTAAAACTAAGTTTTATTTTAATCTAACTTCCCGACGATGAGATGCATTAATAAACCAGACTTTATTAAGTCTTTTATTAATTTTGCATTTAGATATTTTTTTTATATAAAATTTGAAATATTTTTCAATTTTAATTTTTAAAATATTTTTAGTGAATATTAACCGAAATTGCTTAGACAATTTAAAAACATAAAACTTAAAATTTTTAGCCCCAATTGTATATTTCAAAATTTTCTAACTCTTTTAAGTTTAAAGCAATGATAAGTAATTTTGATTTTTTTAAAAATCAATTATACCTTTTTATTCTTTAAAAATAACGCCTATGGTACTTGCAAATATTGCCTTAGGTAATATGTGCCAAGCAATTTGCTTTATGACTATGAAGCGATCGGAAATAAGAAAATTTTTGTGACATAAGCATATATAGTTTGTTGATGTAAAATAAAATTTAAAGGCCAAAATTACTTGTTTCATAATAATTTTTTTTTTAGAATTAAAAATTTGCACAGATTTAGCTTATTTAAAAAAATTAAACAATTCTGATTAAGTTCTACTTAGAAATTAAACAAATAAACATAAACCCGAAAAAAAAAAAAACAAAAACTAAAATTATTTTTTAAAAAAAAGGCAATAAAATAAATTTTAGATGATGTTTTAAATTAAGCTTCAGAAAGGTATTTTTTCGAGTCCTGTTTTATGTAAACATCTAAGCCTACGAAAATCTATTGTTAAATGAATTAAAAAGAAAATTCAAAAATCCCAATTTGCATATCATTAGTTTTTTTGAATGGTTCTCTTTTCTAACTAAATTTCTATGTTTAAGAACTTTCATTTTTTTTTTTATAGAAATCTTAGCGTATTTGATTAACCAGAAAGACTTTATAATTTCAATTTATTTGATCTTTAATGTAAATATGTATTTTTGGCATAAAATAATGAATTTTTAGAAAAGACTTCTTTTAAAGTTTCTTAAGTAGTATTTTTATACTGTTGCAATAAATATTTTTTTTAGATTATATTTAACAAAGACTCTAACATCATTGTTTCATATCATGCTAAATTCGAGGAGGTTAAAATTGACTTTGCAAACGCTAAATGTTTACATGTAACCATATCAAAAAATCAAATGTTTACCTTCTTAGAAAACAATGTGATTAAAATTTTAATTTCTAAATTAAAAATTACAAGTACCAGCTATAAGTTCATTCGATCATTTGAATAAAGTATTCTTATTCTATATTGACAAAAATAGCAACAATACTAACGACTCAATAAGAAGTCTTTTAAAATGGTTTTCTAGGATTTTTTAAAACTAGGAATTTAAAGCATTAAATTAAAAAAAAATCAAAATTTTTATTAAAACACAAATTTATGGACATTTTAATTTTTTTTTTTTAAATCTAAATTCATTAAAATTAGTTTAAAAGTAATCCAATATAGTCATAATAGCTTTATTTGTAATATGAATAGAATTTTTTTATAGGCTATTTGATAAAATCAAAACAACAGAACAAAAAAAACTTTAAAAAAGCTTTTAAAAGACCTACTATTCGTAATTGAGATTTTAAAATTACTCATTTAGAGTTAATTGCTATAATCTTGAATATTTTAATTTCTGAATAATTTTTTTTTAGTTTTAAATAGTTTCAGCTAAATTTTAAAACAAGACACGTTGTGACTCATTAAAATTGGAATTGGCGTTTAATTAGATAAATAAATTTCAAAAATTTTGGATGCAGTATTTTTAAATTTTGAGCTTGTTTAATTAGAAGCTTTAATCAGAAACTTTTCAAATATTGCTTGCACTTTAGGTTTTAAATAATTTAGCATTGCATGTTTTAATTAATTTACTTAAATTTTTAAAATTATAAATAAACTAATACTTTTAAAAAAATTAATGCTTCTTATTGTGAATAGATGAATCAAGATACGAGAGGGCAGCAGAACAAAGATGACGCGAGTTTGATCAATCAACCAGACCTGGAAAATCCTCAGCTAAACGAAAATAGCAAAAATGAGCGTCGACACACTGATTCTTATTCAAGCATTTTTAAGACAAAAACATTCAACAAAAAAAACAAAAGAAAATTGCACAATTCTAGCCTTACTAGCATAAACTCATTTACACAAACTTCTCTTTCATTTAGAAATGATGAAACCCAATCGATAATATTTGAAAACGCAGAAACGCCTGTGCCTCTCATTGAAATTGATTACGACTCATTGATACCAAATCAACATACTGATTTGACAAAATTGTCCTATTCGAACAATTTGGAAAAATATCTTATTACTCGCATCTATTCGGATGTGAACAAATTGAGCACTTTAATATCCCAAATGGGCCATATCGATTTGAACCATTTTTTGACAACACCCGACGAAAACGAATGTCTTCCAATGTACTATGCAATTAAAGCAGAATGCATCAATTCGATCAAACTTTTGCTTTTAAAAGGAACCAATCTTGACAGAACTACAAAATCAGGGGATCCAGCTCTCCATTTAGCTTGTCTTCTAGGAGCTTCATTAGGCTTAGTTGAATTTCTTGTCTCCAAAACAGATAATTTGTACCTAAGTGACCAAGAAGGTTGGTGTCCACTACATTGTGCTTGCAATCAGGGACATCTAGAAATAGTCAAGTATTTGATTGAGAAGAAATATATGAATCCGAATGTAAAAGATACAAAAACAAGCAATACAGGTGTTCAACTTGCTGCCATGAATGGAAAAACACACGTTGTCGATTACCTCTTAACATTTCAAAGTCTTGCTGGAGTAAAAAACAAAGATGCAAGCTTGACTGAAAAAATCAATTTGCCCAGTGATCCAGTTAACTTGAACAGAAAAATTGAAATTGTAAAGGACATGTTTAATAAAAAAATCAAGACTAAAGAGAGGATTTCATTAGAGCCCAAGTTCTTATACTCAAATGAAAACAAATTTAAAACAATAAGCAAATTTGTGTACAATAATTTTTTAATAGACATCAAGAGCCAAAATAATGAGGGCCAAAATCTGCTGCATGTTGCTTGCTTTTATGGACAGTACGAAATTGTTAGAACTTTGCTACAAAAATACGCAAGCAATCAATTGGATTTAAACTCAATGGATTTTAAAGGGAGAACATGTCTCGATTTGGCATGGAACTGGTTGATCTATTCAAATTCAAATGAAGCAAAAAGCATTTTTTATGACCCCAAAAATGCATTTTACCTACAAGCAAAAGATCTAATCAATAATGAAAAAATAGATCGAGAAGCAAAACTGTTGTTTTTGCTGATAAGCTATGGTGCTAAGTTTTCAAGTCAAAATCAAATTTTGTTTAGCAATCATGTTTTTGATCCGTTTTATCAAATGGACCAAGATTTGAGCGAAAAATTTATTTCTATTCAAGTTTATTTAAAGCTAATTAATCATTTGTTAAAGCTAAACTTACCTACATTGTTTTTGCAACCCAAAATAATCGGTGATGATTTAAATAATCATGAAAATACGGGTTTTAATAAGCAAGAGTTAGTTAGGAATATTCAAAGTATTCAAAATTTTGTTGAGCGAAATTGTATTGATAATTTGGAAAAAGAGATTTATTTAAATGAAATAAATACTGCTATGAACGTCATAGAAAAAATCAAATAAAAATTTAGCAACTTTTTCATAAAAACACATAGCGAAAAATATTTTTTTTGATAATAAATATTTTCAATAATTATTTTTATTATTTTATTCTAATAAACTAAGCTGACGGCCAATATTTATCATTGCTGCTATATATTAATTTTTTTTGAATATTTTTTGACTTGAGATTGGAGTTAACTAAGAAATTTATCCTTTGTACCAAATTGTGTCTTAAATCATTTAAATTACTTTTAAATATAAATTATTAAAGGCTTAATTTTATATTTATTTGATTTTTAAAAATTACTAAAATACTCAATTGAATTTTTTGCTGATTTATTTAAAATAAAAAGCTATATTCTTTGGCAAATTTTATTTTATGATTGAGTTTAAATCACCATGATCAAAAATTATCTAATAAGAGATTTTAAATAAATTTTGGTTATTAAATTTGAAAAATTTTTTAGTTTAATTTCTAATTTTTAGCTCACATTTTTTTAAAATAAATTTAGAATTTAAAATTTTTTGGATTCAATTTTATAAAAATGAACATTAGAATAAGTTTAAACAAATTTAATTGTACAAAATATTTGAGGCGTTACGAGAGGCTTGCTTTTTTCATCTATTTCATCTAGTTTTAAAAGTGCAAAGAAACGAAATTTTCAAAAATTATGAAACTTGTTCATCTTATGTATTTTTTGGCCTATTTTAATCCTATGATATCTGTTTTGTTATATTCCTTTAAAAAAATTCAATTTTGGTATGGTTCATGTTCTCTGGGAAAAAAAATTTAGTTCAAATTATCATTAAATTTTGATAATAAACATTAGTAAGCGAATATTAAGAGTTTTGCCTAAATTTTTTTAAGAAAATTTTTCTTTATTTTTGAAATAAAAAAAGCAGATATAAAATTTTTCTCATGAAAATCTGAAAAAAAAATTTGGAAATATTAAGAAAATAAATTCCAAGAAAAACAACATAAACATTTTAAGACTTAACAAACTAATTATGAATCATTTATTTTATTAAATGATTTGTTTCTATTTTTAAAAAATTTAATCATTATCTGGAAAAACAGCTGAATCGAAAAAATTAATGAAATTTTGTCTTATTTCGAAAAGTTGTATTCTTTTTTTTTGGAAATTGACACAAACTTATGAATTAATTATGCATTATGATGATTCACAAATCGAATTTACATACTAAGAAAGCATCGTCATTACAGCAATGGGAGCACAAAGAGACATTAAGAAAAGACTTGCTAAAGCAAAGATTACCTTTGCTAGACTCCGACCAGCATGGAAATCAACCAGCTATAGCAAGGAAACAAAACTCAAACTGTACAATTCTGTAGTAAAAGCAACACTGATGTACGGAAGTGAATGTTGGGGAATGTGTGAATCTTACATGCTGGAAGCCTGCGAAGGATTCTTGGGATACACTAGCCTGAGACACTGTCAAATGCTGAACTATACAAAAGAACAAATCAAGAGCCATTAAGTCAATGCATTAAGAAAAAAAGGGTCTTCAATTGACACCACAAGGGCGATGTAAGGTAGGAAGACCAGCAGTAACATGGAGGTCAACAATCATGATGAGGTCATCAAAATGGGAATGACACGGAGAGAAGCAAGGGTGAAGGCGAAAGATCAACTTGAGTGGAAATCAAAAGGTAATGACCCTATGCTCCACAAGAAGTGAATAAGGAAAAAAAATTGAAAAATTAGGCTCAATTTTATTATCATAATTAACTTTCCAAAGCAAAATGAACACGATTGTTGCTATTCGTCTGATTGCTGGTATTTGCATTTTGATTAAAAAGGGAACTTGACTTTGATTGGCTTCCATTTGGATCAAATTGAGCTTGAGATGAAGACCAAGGCTTATCGTCTAATAAATGTGAAATAGTTTTTATGCATTCCTCATTTTCCTCTGGATCTAAGCTTTTAACAAACTTCTTTTCGCATATTTTAACTTGGCTATCATTTAATGACTCTTCCGGAATTGTTTCCCCAATTGTGAACTCTACTTTTTTCAAATCACTTTTCACTGGGTTCGATCGATTCAATAAAGGATCTATCTCATTTGGTTCTTCATGTGAATTAATACTTTTAGTATAATCTGTGACCGTAATTGCTGGATTGTGATTTTTTTCTCTAATTATTAGTGAATTATGAGAGCCAACGTTGCTTGCAAGTGCCGAATGGTTGGCACTATTCGACTGAGATTTTTTGCTTAAATAATTTTGAATTGATTCAAAGTAATTCTTTCTGGGCTTTTTTATAAAATAATGTGCTATTGTGATAACGATTAAAACGAGACCTAATAGAACTAGAATAAAAATAACCATTACTAGTTCACGATCGATTCCATCTATTCCGTGAACATCAGAGTTAATTGCACTTAAAAAATGGGTTGGCGTGTCGATATCGACACACAATTCAGCATCGTGAACACGCTCATCTTCAAGCATTGCTTTTTTCATTCGAGCACACTCAGTGGAATTTTCTAAGAATAGCAGATTTTGTTTGTAGAACGAAACACAGACTATATAGGGCCTGAGATGAACTCGATTTATAACAAGAGTATTTACTTGGTCGACAATGGGATTTCGTTTTAAAAAAATATTAGCTTTGCCTAGTTCTCTATAGCTGAACATGTAGAATGAGTAGTTGAGATTTTTTCTAAATTTGGTAATATTGCCCAAGTCTATGTCAACTCTAATGCAGTGAGGCGATTCAAAAAATTGGTACTTCCAATTTATTTCAATTAATGAATCATTTATTTGCGCAAAACTCTCATTTTGTGAACATTGCTGACCGAAAATATTGAAGATTTCACCTAGCACAGAAACAGAAGAAACTTGTACAGAGCTCGGTATTAAAAGGCGTTTTTCAATATGTGGATTAAACTCACTAAAGTAATCGCTACACTTTGTCTTGTAATTTGGCTTAGCATGTTTTAATTGTTGCTCGTATTTTTTCTTGCTAGTCGAACACCGAACTGAGCTAAATAAGAAAAAAAAGACAAAATAAAGCAATTTAGGTCTCATTGTTTTTCCATGATTTGAAAACTATTCTTAGTAAGTAAAATGGCAACTTGCTAGTCTATGAGTGAGCGAGTTCGTTTTAATTAGAGTTCGAATTATGAAAAATATTTCAAAAAATATCGTTTCTATACAAATATTGAAATCGAATATATTATGAAAATCTTGTGCCTAAACATACAGCAAATCATAATTATTTTAAAAACAAAATTTAGTTTATTTCATGTTGATAAATTTTTACGCATCATAAAATTTTTTTATTATTAGAGATAAAAAAAAATCAAAAAAATCTTAAAATAAGCAAAAATAAAACAAAAAATTTATTTTTCCTAAAGATTTTAGCCTCACAGTTCTTTATTGAGTTAATTTCTAGAAAGAAAATGATTCTCACTTAAAATCTAATGACACAGTCTTCGATTTAAGTTGAAAAAATTATTGTCAAAAAAATTTTAAATTTAAAAAAAAAAACAGTTTATTAAAAAGAAAACAAATATTTTTTTTAAAGAAAATATCATCCCACCTTTTATTGCTATCATCATGAAATAAACAAACATAACGAGTGGTTAAAAATGTTTGTCCGAAATTTTATTTATTTTTTAATTTTATTAAGGATCAAACAATCGGCTAGACGTCTCACTTTTTAGGCCGATTGAATAAATTTATTATGCAACAAAAAATATTAATAAACCAAAAGAAAACGAAATTTTTTCAATCAAAATTTATAAAATCAATAGCTAAAGTTTTAATAGTTCAAACCAAAATTATGAAAGTCTTCGGTGAATTCCATAAAAATTCTATTACATTGTTGCTGATTCTTTTGAGGTACAACTCAAATTTTAAGAGATAAGTCTTCCTTAAGGAAACAATTCATGAATTAAGGAATAAGTGCTTAAATACCTCCTACATTTTATCAGTGAATTTAGCTTTCGATGGTAAGACAGAGTCAAATTTGTCTAGTTGGTTGTATAATCATTGTTGTATAATACTTTTTTATTTATTTTTAAAAGTTTGTACTTAGGTTATCGTCTTCTTAGAAGAAAAAAAATTTAACCACCATCATCAAAAATACATAACAAATGGTTGAAAAAAATACTAAAATTTAGATTTCCAAAATGCCACTTAATTAGGTTGAGTCAAAAAATTATGTGTTTTTTTTTTTTATATTTTTAAATTTATCAAGAAAAAAAAGCAAAAGTTAATCTTCAAAATACAAAACCATTATGCTCCATAGCCTTATGCCATATTTCAGCGAGTAGTTCGATCTTCTCTTGTACCATCCATTGCACCTATCTTCAACTTGATCTTGATTAGTAAAATGCCGTCTTCTAAGATATATGATAATTCAAGTAGAAAGATTTGACTATATGCTGAATGGTGAAGAAGTTCGATTCATTCCAACTCTTCTATTTTTGTCATTGTTCTTTTAGTTGTATGAGGTCCATCTTGAAAAAACAAACTTAATTTTCAGTTGACCAAAGAAGGATATTTTTCTTGAAGTGAAGCATTCATTCGTTCTAATTGTTCAGAATTAAGTTCTGTATTTATTGGACAACCGTCTGAAACAGCCAACATCACCTTTTTATAAAAGCGTCCTCTTTTCATGTGTGGCTGAACTGGTTGAGATAGGTTAAACCATTGTTACTTCTATCATAATTTCAAAATTAAATTCACTTCTCATCACAAGTAATGATCCCTCTTTAAAACTGTATAACAAGAGGATTTTTTAAAGAAGTTTTCAATGCTTTGTTCAATATAGAAATCTGTTAAATCATTAACAACAACTGAGCAAGATCAATTAGCTTTGTAAAAAGGTCATTTGATAATTGATGAGTACAAAGCTTACCTACATGACCTTTTATTCCTCTACCTCTGAAGTCTTGTATAACGTTTATTAAATTTTTAAACTCTTTTAGCCATCTTCTAGTAGAGATGATTCACGAGTTACTGATGTTGTTGATAGGACTTATTTCCAAAAATGGCTTAACAGTACCAAAATTTCAAAATTTTTTTAGAATTTAACAAACAATTAGTTACCTCATTTTAAAGAGCATTCAATTCGATTTATTTTAAAATAAAATGATCCTAATTTTTGAATTACAAAGATGCTAGAAAAAAAATATCTCACCTTTTAAAAATTGTAAAATTTTATGAGTTAACATAATAGCTCATTTTAACCAGGACAAATTTCAATATTATTTTTCAATTGAAATTTGGGACAAGCATTCTTGAAGTCTTGTATATACTAATTGTTGGTTGTTGCAATTTTTTTAAAGTTAAATTTTAATTTTTTTCAAGTAGACTTTCATTATAAAAAAGAGCGACCAAAATATTAACTATTTTATTTTTAAAATGCATTAATATAGATTAAGTCATTTTAATTTCTAATTGGCATGGATTCAAAATAGTGTAAGAGATCTGAATATCGTTCATTAAATGTCTGAATATCGATTTATGGTTCACATTTCATTTTAAATTTGATTAAGAAAATTAAAGATATAAAAAACATGTTTTTTTGCGAACAAACCTAAAATTAGAAAATTAAACCTTTCATTTTTTAGTCAAAAAAAATTTTAAAAATATTATTTGAAAAATTTACTAATCGTTTCATTAATTTAAATAAAATTACGTTTTAAAAAATAAATTTAAAAATGAAAAAATAATTCCGTATTTTTTTTAAGTGTGCGGGACAAATGAACTAATAAGCCACAAGGGCATTCCATAAATTTTCTATTTTATTTTATTTCTGGTTTAAAGATATGGTATATTTTATAAAACAGATTTATTTTTACTGCACTGTTATTATTGTTCCCATCGGATCAATTCTCAACATTTTAACAATAATAATTTTTCTACGAAAGAGATTTCGTCACACAAATTATGGATATATCTCATCAATAATTGCATTCTTAAATACAATCGCTTTAATATGGAACTATATTTTCTACAAATACTTGAGACTTATTGGCATTGATTTAAGTGCTTATTCAAGTATGTCTTGCTATCTTTTTCGATATTTTGGTAGAATGAGCCAGCAATTTCCCATCTACATACAAGTTCTTCTTACATTTATCAAATATTTTGAAATCAAAAATCCAGCAAATAAAATTTTATTTTTACTTAGAAAAAGATTATCAATCAATATAACTATTATTTGTATTTTATTCTCTATTATGTGTTTAAATCTACCAAGTAGCTTTAAATATTTGAAAAAAGAGCAATTAATTGTTGAATTTAATCAAACAAAATTTATTAAGACTTGCAAAATTAGTCGAATAAATGAGTTAATATCCAACATTTCCTCAGCATTATTGCGAGTCATGATGCCATTTGTCATCATAACTTCACTTAATATTTTAATGATAAAAAAATTAATTGAATCAAAGAGAAAAGTAAGCTGTAAAACACGACTTAAAAGGGAAATTCGATTTGCATTTGGTCTTTGCTTGATTAATTCGTCATTTCTCGTTTTGAATTTTCCTCTAGCTGCAACTTATGTGTTAAACAGTTTTTCTTACAAAACTCAGTATTTATCAAGCGAAACCGGTACTTACAAATTTCATTTGATTAGTAATGCCATTTCTTATATTTACTTTAGTTTAATTTTCTTTTTCAATATTTTTTTTAATGTCGCTTTTAGAAATGAGTTTTATTCTTTGATAAAATGGAAATCAAAAATTCAAATTTTTAAATCTAATATTGAATGGACCTCCTCGAGAAAAATATAGATGCTTTGAAATTTTTAATTCAAGACGCTTGAAAACAAAATTGAAAATATGTATCCTCTATGGTTAACGGTTTATTGCAAATCAAAGTTATTTTTGGCTTATTGTCTCACTAATCCTATATGTATAAATATTTCGAGTTCAATTTCAATTTCCCTTTGTATCAAAATGAAGCTTTTTGTATTCTTTTTCTTGTTTTCACTTTTAATCTTTGGCTCTGCAAGTAACATCGATTTTTAAAGAGCTTAATTATTATTAATCAATTGTATGTAAAGGTCATGTTTCTGAGAAAGACTTTATTGCTTCAGACAGATCTAAAATGACTTTTGGACTACCTGCTAAGAAATTTTTTTCAAAAGACAAGTTAATCAATAAACAGATTGATATTGAAGTAGCCGGGAAAACCATTAAAAAAAGATATGTTGATCCTTATACGATAACCCTTTTTAATTTGTACAGTGTTTATGGATAAAGACTAATTTTTTTATAACTTTTTGAAATATTAATTGTAATTTTTTTATAATTTATAAATAAATTTTTAAAAAAGGCTTGGTTAAAAAAATCATTTTGATTTTTATAAATAATTTTTTGTTTCGTTTAGAGAAAATCCACCAAAGCAACAAGATTTTTTAAATCGAGATTTGAATAGCTTTAGAAATAGTTAAATAAAAGCTATAAAAATATTGAAACTTATATATTTTGTTAAGAAAATGAAGCTCTCTTTCTTGTGGATGATAATTTTGGCTTTGGCTCGATACGGCTTAGCAAGTAAGAGATTTAAATAAAAATTAAAGCCAAAGAGTATTAAAATAAACTTAAGATCCCATACTTAATAAATCTCAAAAATGCCATAATGCTTTAGCTTTTGAAGAAAACAGAGATTCGAACGTGAATGAATTGATCAATTGTAGCGAAATTTCATTGATTAAGAGAGATGCTGATGACTATCATTTTCGAAAATTTAATCTATACAGTATTTATGGTAAATAGAATGATGCAAGATGTATTTGTAAAAATAAATTTTTAATTAATTCATTGAATATTGTATATTTGATAATGTTTTATATTTAAATGTAATTTGTTTTTGAATTTTTTATTAAATAAATTTTTACATTAACTTTTTTTAATTAAAAACTGTATTTGTTTCTTAAGTATCTTTGATTATGCTCTTAACATTAAGTTTTTATGGCTATTGCCAATTTCTTTGAAATTTAAAAATCTTAAATTGATAAAAATAGCTTCAAATCCTCCAAATTAGAAAAGACTAGACATGTTCCCTATTACGCTCCCATAAAAAACTCAACAACAACAATATATATATTTCATCTAGTACCAACTTCAACCAACTGAATGAAACTTCTCATTTTACAGCTAGCTCAAATTCACTTAAAAATAACAACCACTCGTGTTGACGAATACTGTAACTTTTTTTTTTAAAGTGAGCTCTTTGTCCTCTTTTAGATATTTTATCCAATTCCTAATACAGTATGTTGAAATGAAAATTTTTTTTTTGTTAACAAAATAATTATTTTTAACGCAATGGTGGGTAAATAAAAAAAGCGACTTTTTTTTTATTTTTTATTTGTCATCAATCCATATACATAAAACCAAAAAGAAAAAATGGATAAATTAAATTAAGAAGAAAAAACGGTTCAAAAGTTAAGAAAACTTTTGCATTTTAATATTCGAAATGACCGCCTTTGACGTTATAACAATCCAAAACTCTTTTTGGCATAGATTTTATCAACTCTTGTATGTACTCAGCCGGAATCTTTAACCAATCTTTGTGTAAAACTTCTTTTAAATGCTCATTAAAGGTTACTCTAGTGTCTACCAATTTGCCATCCATGTATGACCATAACTTCTCTATTGGGTTGAGATCTGATGATCAACTTTTTTTCCCTATGACATTTTTAAATAATTTAAAAATAATTAAAAGAAAAAGCATCAAATGATTTAATATTCTAAAATTATACTAATATTATTTTATTTTTTCTTGATTTTTTATGAATAAATCCTTATGCAGTTTGGGCTTTATTTTTTTCAAATTTTGATCAAAAAATGTCAGATAGAAAAAAAAACTTGCCAAACATAACAAATTTTATCAATGTTAAATTTATTTTGAGAAAAAAAACGCTTTCAATTGAATTGGTAAAACTGGGAATTATATTAAGAAATCTGATAAATAGAATAATTTATTGTAAATTAAATCTGTTTTCTTTTATTATCTGTAAAAGGTTCAATGCAGATATAGAGCTTTATTCTTTTCTGCAAAATAAGCCACAATACATGGCCTTAGATACAAAAGTTGTTCACTCTATTTTTAACAAT
>PJRA01000509.1:175278-193515 GCA_016987375.1 Brachionus koreanus | reverse complement strand
TTATAGAGAAAGCTTACTAGATTAGGACATGCCGATTTTGGTTTACAGCCAAGTCCATATAAAGAGTAAAAGCTCCTCTCAACTTTTTTCCACTTTTCTTCAACAAAATTCCAGATAAAGTTACTATCACCTATCGGGAGACCCAAATATTCAATAATAATTACTAAAAGAAATAAATATGTAGGTCTTTTTTCTAAATATTTTAAATTTACTGCTTTTTTAGAATAAGATTATGTCAATGAGAAAAAATTTTGTTCAATTTGGTGTGTAGTTTTTCCCCAATATTTATAATGCTAGGAATGATAGCAAAGAATTTCAGATATTTAAATACAGACTCTTTGAGAATGCTATATAAAGCGCTTGTACAGCCTCACTTAGAATTTGCAATGAGCTATTGGTGCCCATATTTAGAAAAAGAAATCGTTGAACTTGAAAAAGTTCAGAGAAGAGCAAAAATCAAAAATCTTTCAAAAGAACATATATCATTGTAATTACGAATGTGACTTAAGACTTGAGTTGTTAGATTTAACTGATCTCTAAGTTAGAAGAATGAGGATTGATTTAATTCGGATCCAAAAGATCATAAATCGCTATGAAAGTGTTCAATTTATTAATGGAATGAACTTTTCTCCTAATACAATTTGAAGAAACACACAAAATGCATGATAAATCAAAAAATATTCTTAAAGTTAGACTGGATAAATGGCTTAAATGAAATTTTTACTGCTTTAGCTTGTAAAAGTTTTACCTGTTTTTGGGTGGCAGTATTTTTTACTATTACTCCTACTAGCTCATTGAAATTAATTTTAAAAATCCCAAATGTTAATTTTTGGATTTTCACTATAAAATTTCCCGATATACTAGTGATCAAAAATATTTTTTAAAAAAATTATAAAAATTTGCAAATTCAAATCTTTATTTGAAATTAATAAGAAACAATCTGGTCTTTTAGTATTGTTTTAAATGAAAAATAATTCAATTTAATATTTTCGATCACTTTTAGCTTATATTATCTAAAATTTTTTTATAATTTAAACAAAAGTTATTAGCAAGGGTGCTGAAAAGAAGGCCATTCAAGTAAGTCTGGGAAAAAATCCAAGTTTATTTTTCTAATTAATAAAAATTTTAGTCTTGTTTCTAAATTAATTAATCTCTTCTAACTATCAATAGGAGTAATTTTTATTCCGTAGCTTTTTATTAAATAAAAACTCTTGTGATCAAATAATTTTTTTTTAAAAAATAATTCGGAGAGTGTTCACAGGTCCGTCCTAATGACTTAGGTTTTCATATAAATCCAATGATTGGAAAAAGCAGAATAGTCAAAATTAAAAATTTTTTCTCCTATTCCAGAAAATTAAAACTAAATATAATTCCGTAATGTTTAACGATAGTTTATGACTACTAATACTTAAGTATTCAAATCTGAAAAAGCTAATAATCTAAGAAACGAGTCATATTTTTCCTAAATGGTTAATTAGTCAATCAACATATCAATAATTTATTTATTAATTGTAAGCTGAGGCCGATCGCCGACCAGTTGCTCAGTGACCCGTCAAATAAGGGTCACTGTATTTAATATTTTTAATTAAAAAATTCAAGAAAGTTCAAAAAAGTTAGTTTAAATTATACAAAAATTATTAACTTTCAAATAAAAATAAGAAACAATATCAAAAGATTTAAGTTGTACTATGTTACATAATTTTTCTAGTATTTTGTAAAAAAGAAATTAAAATAAAAAATACAACATTTTCAAAATTCAAATGAACTCTATTTCTAAGTTATTTCAGTCTGAGTAACTAATTTTGATGCATGGTTACCAATTAAAATATTTTTTATGTTGTCCAACGTGATTTCAAATCTTTTTCTATTATCATTTGTACTCTTTGAAATCTTACTGAAAATTGTTTTTGTCTCACTAATCAAGCGTTCATTAGAGTCTATTTGAAGATTTAATTTTCCCAGTCGTTTTTCAAGAGGATTTAAACGATTTTGAATATAGTTTTCGATGAAATTCCTAATAATTAAGTCGGTGTCTTCGTTAAAACTCTTATTGAGTCCTAGAGTTGTTTTGTTTTGTTTTCGAATTGATTTTATTTGCCCTGATTTCAAATCTTTCTGAAAGTGAATTCCGGCTTTGGATTTTTGTAAGATTTGATTTCACTTTGTTCTATGACCGGATTAGAAATCGTTGAAATGTTTGATATAGTTGGTTCGCCTTGTTTAGAACTGGTTCGGTGAACTGATTTTAACGGTACTGACATTTTAATAGTGGGTTTGTCTTGTTTTTTATCATCAAAAACGTTTGGTTCATAGCGTTTTAAATTGTCGATTTGTGATTGAGTCTGTTAGATTCGTAATTAAATTGTGCTTGCCCATTTTTATACTTTTTTGTGCGCTATAAGATCCTGTTTATACTCTAGTAATTTTATGTACTCCATTGAGTTTGTGTTTTGTGTCGGCTTGTTTATCATTGCTTATCTTTTAATTGTTGTTAAATTAAGCTAGGAATTTCGTGAAATTCTGAGATTTCAAAAATTGTAGCAAATAATTCAACAAATATTTTCTTTATTGCAATCTTCCATAATTACGAATACGAGTATGGCTGGTTGAGGCGCTTCAAATCGCCGTAATTTATTAAGATGGATATCCGGTTCAGGAAAAGGATTAGAAAAAATTAAAAAAAGAAAATTCTAATATGATTGTAAAAGCTTGTCAACAAATTAATAATATCTATTTTAAATATTTTCTTATTTTCAATAACTATTTTTACTTTATTTATTTTAATTCTATTATATTTAACTTAATTTTGATTTTAATTTTTACTTTTTAATCTAAAGGAGCATTAGCTCGGTACAATAAACAATTAAACAAAATAAAAAAAAATATAATCAGAACGGGAATAATGTATTTTGACAGTTAAAAGCAAGAAATTTTGCAAACGAATACAGCTAATGTGTCCAAAGTATGATATTGTTTGAGAAATTAGATTTTAAAGATAAATTAATTTCTTAAATTAAAAGCCTATTAAAAAAATTAAAAAACTAAAAATTAATTATCTGTTTTATTAAATAAATATCAATATGATATAATTCCAGACGTGTTTTATTATTTCAAAATTAATAAATAAAACAATATATTTAAACAAAAAATCAAATTAAAAAAATATATGCTTGAAAAAGGCTATTTATAAAAAAAAAGAAAACAACTCAAGCTCGAAATCAATTAGTTAACAGATTCATCGGTATCATTAGTTAAAATTTCGAATTGTAACTGATCATTATTTTTAGCAATTGATTCAATTAGGCTTCCATGTTGATCCTCCAGCTTTTGCAATTCACATATTAATGGCTGTATACGCCTTTCTAGCTGGGCTTTGCGAGCCATTATCTCTTTTAAATCAGCTCTCAAGTTATTTACTTGCTTTTTCTTCTCTATTATATCACCGCCAACCTGCCTTACCTTGTATCTAAACTCTTCACCCGAAGTCAAATAAAAACAGATCATGTTTCTTATTGACTTGGCATTCAAACTTATCTCGTCTTGTGTGCTGTACTCAATTTTGGTCAATACATCAATTAATTTTGTCAAAGTGCTTGTTTGAATTTGACTTATTCCATATTTTATTCTATCGGCCAATTGAAGTAGATCAGTGCTCAAGATTTCTTCACCTTCTGTTATAAACTTATTTTCAATGCCTTCACATGGATCCTCATCGATACTGACTGTTGCGGTCATTAGGCTATAGTCATAGGCTCTAGCCGATCGCTTTCTTCTTTGCCCAGGCTTAAGATGCTGAAAAGTAAATATATTTTGCTCTTCATTTAAGCAAACAAGCTCTTCTTTAGGCGTATGAGCCCTCCGTATATGAGTTGGTATATTTTTTTTTAGCATGGCTCGTCCACAAAATTGACACGTTGCTACATCTTTCTGGTTGCGAAAGCTGGGCGCTATATTACCGTTCGTGTATCGATTCTCGTTGTGCTCTTTTTTGTTGCTTTCGAATTTTGTTCTAGACCATTTTTGAGTAGTGAATGCATTCGGTGTTGACAAATAATCGGTGCTAATTACAGAATTTTTGCCTGTTTCTAGTGGAGCCGTAATTTCTTGGGCTAAAATAGAATAGTTTTGAACTATATGGGCCGGGAAGCCAGAATTAATCAGATTTTTTTTATTCAAATTTTGTTCCATGTTTGAAAACGAGTTCAAATGACTGTTTATATCTAGTTGAGGTTGAGTTTCGATTATGATTATTCGCTGATTGGAATTGTACTCTTGGTCGCTTTTTTTCGAACGATTACTTTGACTAGAAACATTTTTGTCCTCTAGGCTTTCCAAATTATTGTTTGAATCATCAAATAGCTGCACTGTTGAGGGTGTTGACTGCTAAAAATGTAAATTCGCATAAATATTCCTTTTAAACAAATAATCAAATCAAATTACATATTCAATTTCGGAATCAAAGCCGCTCTTGTTCAAATTTTCCAGGCTATTTGATTTAGAGTTAATATTCAGCGAAGAATTTTCGTCGTAGTCATCGATTATAATAGAGTCTTTGTTTATCTATAAACGCAAAATTTTAAACTTAAAAATTGGAAATTTATTTCCACAAATTACTTGATCTAAGTCAGTTTCTTGATCGTTTTTGTTTGAGGTGTACACTAGTCTGGTTTGCTCTTTCATAATTATTTGTCCAGTAGATTCGTCCAAAATTTCTATCTAAATTTAAATTCTCATTGTCAAAAGAAAAAGGGCTTATAGATTTTCCAAGTCACCTTTTCAACCAAAATTTTCGGCTTTTTTGCTTCCATTTTAGTTCATATAATCGATCTATTGTTATGAAAATTATTTAAAATAATTAGGTGATCTTTATTTTATTTACTGAAATTAAAATCTGGTCCAAGTGTCATTGTGTCTAAAGTAACTTTTAAAACAAGTCAGTCAGCTTTCTTTTGAAAAAAAATTTAAAAAAAAATTTTAGCTGCAGCTTTGGAAAAAACTGATTTTATCGGAGATAAATTAGAAAGCAATTTCTGCAGAATAGTATGAAATCAAGTTTAGGAGTTGGTTATCTGCAGAAACGCTGTTACTTTAGCTAATAAGAAATGTTTTTTTAATCGAAACATTAGTTTAGCATTGAGAAAAACTTTACTTAGACCAGATTTTGATTTTAGTTTATTTCTTCATGCTAGAAAGTAACAATAAATATATAAAGATAATTTTTTGAAATTGATGTTCGATTTTTTTTTAATTTTCTAAAAGCACATGTTTCGAATTTAGCTTTTGCACTTGGACCAATGTGCTTGCTTAAAGTTTTATTCTCTATATGCATTGAAATTTTAAAAAATTGCAATTATTTTTCGCTTAATATTGGGATAATTTATGATTTTTATTGCAAATTATTTTATTTTTAAGTTAGTTTCGCATCCTAAAATTAGACCTAAGACGCTTTATAATGGATACTGGAAACTTTGTTCAAAAATCGATTATTACTTAAATAAAAAAATAAAAATATTTTTTTAAAGTTTTTTTTTTTAATTTGAATCGAAAAAATTGCAATTAAAAACTATTTTTATTTAAAAAATTTTTATATTTTCAATATTGAATGAGCTGTCATTAAAAATGAGTTGATATGGGTCAAAAAATTTGGTTTATTGAATTTTAATTTCTAGTGTTAAAAAGCAAAATATTGATTAATTAATTGAAAAATGTTTTTTTAGATTTTTGAAATGTAATGATAGATAATTTTGCTTTTTAACACTAGAAGCACCAAGCATTTTCCCATGTTTTTTTAAATTCAAAAATATTTTATAAAAAATTATATTAATTTAATATTTTATAATTTTATAAAGCAATATCACTTTTTAAAGAATATTTTAAAATCTACATAATTCAAAAAAGATATATATTTATTTGAAAAATCTATTCAAAAGATACGATGACTCGTTTGGTGCTTCTGGTGTTAATGATATATCTAATTGAAGCAAGATGTCAAAATTATTTGTCTAGGTGAACTTAAATTTAATTATATTTTTTAATTTCCAACAAGCAAAGATAGTTTAAAAGAAGGCATATTTTTTTAATCGTAAAGGGTGTGGTTCTTATATTCAAGCATTTTTATTTGAATATATGCATGAAATAAGAAAATTATTTTTGGCAAATACATTATTTTTGAAATTATTTTTTTAATTTTGAATTTGAAAATAAGACTTATTTTGAATAAATTTTACAAAAATAAAATTGAAAAATCGATATAATTTTGAAATTTTCTGTCTAAATATTAACAATAAATGAACTTTTTTCTTTTTTAAATATATCAGTAGAATATATTGATTGAAAATGAAAAGAACATTCCAAAATTAAAATAAAAAACTTAAATAGTTACTCATAAAAATTTCAAATATTTATGTTTATAGTTCTGAAATATTACGCATTGTTTACCAAATAGTCATAGTGATTTTGTGGAACATTAGAAGATTGAATGAAAATTGCTTTGTTAAATTTATGACTTTTTTTTTTTGCTAAATAAAAATTTACGAAAAATAAGCGTATTTTTGGTTCAAGAAAATTTCATGCAATGTGGACTAATTTTAAACAAAAACAAATTTAAATTGCTGATTCTTAAAAAATTTGCAAAAAAAAAAGCTGAATGTGATTCGAAAAAAAAATATTTTATTATAATAATTGTAATTATGCGTTGAGAAAATTTACGGCCTGGCTTAATGCATTTGATTTAAAATGCTTACGAGCTAAAAAATTTGGAGAGCTAAGACTGGGTCTCTCTATCCAGAGTAATATAAATAGATGTGTTCTGCAAGTAATTCTTCGCTCTTTTCATTTCATAGAAAAGTAATTTTTAAAAAAAATTCCAAATTTCTTGCAAAATCCTTGCATTATCCCAAGTAATAATTGACTGAAATATTGTTCCAAAATGAATCATATCAATCAACCAGAAACTGAAAATGAAACTTTCTTGTTCACTAGTGAATCAGTTGGCGAAGGCCATCCAGATAAGATTTGCGATCAAATTAGTGACGCAGTTCTAGATGCTCACCTTGAACAAGATCCAGATGCTCGAGTAGCATGTGGTAGGAACTCTGATATTAAATAAAATAAACAAGTTTTACAATATTTTTAAAAATTTTTTAAGAATCATTTTCTAAAACTGGTATGATTTTGGTTGGTGGTGAGATCACATCCAAAGCCAAAGTTGACTACCAAAAAGTAATCAGAGACTGCATTAAAAAAATCGGTTACGATGCTTCTGATAAAGGATTTGATTTCAAAACATGCAACGTATTGTTGGCCTTGGAAGAACAAAGTCCTGATATTGCCCAAGCTGTCCATGTAAACAAGAAAGAAGAAGAAATTGGCGCTGGTGATCAAGGTCTTATGTTCGGTTATGCTACTGATGAAACCGAAGAGTGCATGCCTTTGACCATCGTTTTGGCTCATAAATTAAACAAAGCTATTGCTGATGGAAGAAGATCTGGTTTGTTACCATGGGCTAGACCAGACACCAAAACTCAAGTAACAGTTGAGTACAAAATTTCTAATGGAAGCTGTGTTCCTATCAGAGTTCATACTGTAGTTGTATCTACTCAACATTCGCCCGATGTGACAATTGAAAAAATCAGACAAGAATTAATGGAACATGTTGTAAAGCCGACTATTCCAGCTCATTATTTGGACGAAAACACTATTTATCACTTAAACCCAAGTGGCTATTTCGTGATTGGTGGTCCACAAGGTGATGCCGGTTTGACTGGTAGAAAAATCATTGTCGATACCTACGGCGGATGGGGTGCTCACGGTGGTGGTGCATTCTCTGGCAAAGACTACACTAAAGTAGATCGAAGCGCTGCCTATGCTGCCAGATGGGTTGCCAAATCATTGGTCAAAGCTGGTCTTTGCAAACGTGTTTTGGTTCAAATTTCATATGCAATTGGTATTGCTGAACCTCTATCAATTACCATTTTCTCATATGG
Source organism: Brachionus koreanus (assembly GCA_016987375.1). Classification (NCBI taxonomy): domain Eukaryota; kingdom Metazoa; phylum Rotifera; class Eurotatoria; order Ploima; family Brachionidae; genus Brachionus; species Brachionus koreanus. The sequence goes on along the minus strand of PJRA01000509.1, from coordinate 185,530 downwards.
TTCATCAACAAAATCAGAAACCGAGCTTCTTGATATTGTGAAGAAAAATTTTGATTTGAGACCAGGCAAAATTGTCCAGTAAGTTTCTAGAAAAATATTTGTTGAACAAATTATGTATAATTTATTTTTCTAGGGATCTTGAATTGAAAAAGCCAATTTATGCTGGAACCAGTTGCTATGGACACTTTGGTCGGGATGGTTTCCCATGGGAGAACTCAAAGCCATTGAAATTCTAGACAACTGAATATCATAAACATTTTTAATTTTATTAATCAAAAAATTCCGGATTTTTTTACTTCTTAATCTTTAATTCAGAATCACAGTTAGATAATTTTTTACTCTGACTGCGATGCTTTTAGATCAATTTTATTTTTGATTGATCGTTTAAAAATGGTCGTGCTGTGTTTATGAAAATTAATGAAAAGAGCATTTTTATAAACACATCGATTCTTTATTAATGTATTGAGATGAAAAAAAATGCCAACGAATAAAAAAAAGAATTTTAAATTTTTTAGTTCAATATTTTGTTTTAGTTCAATGGTCTTTGAAATTCCAGTTTTAATATAAATAAAATTTTTGAAAATTGAATCTTCTAAATAGCCTAGAAATTTAATTTAAACATCATTTTAATTATTACACCCTTTTTATTTTGCAAGAGATGAAAGTTGCTATAATAACATCGCTTTGAAGTTTGTTCAACATGTTGTTAAAAATTTGATCAGCTGATTAAAAATTTTGTTCGTTTCAAACAGATTAAAATTTATTATTAATTTTTAATTTTCTAAAATTTTTTTTTTTATTAGGAAAAATTTTAATTAAACTTTAAAAATCTTAATTGAAAGAAATGTAAAAAAGTCGGCCTGTAATTATTTGTTTTAATTTAATTCAAATTATTAGTTAGCTACTGTAGATTGTCTTAAAAATTTAAAGCTCATCCATATTTTATTTATTTCTTATCTAACATGAAATTAAATAATAAACAAATCAAAATTTGTCTGATTCACTTTCAGTATCCAATTGCGAATAATGACATTCATCTTCAAAATCATTTGAATAAGAAAAAGTGCTTTCTTCGCTGCTAGTTGGAGTTCTATTTGTCATTTTCTTATTTGGTGAAGAAATTTTTAAGTAAACTGGCGAATCAGTTGCTGGTTGCTTTCCATTTTCAAATTTTACAGTTTGATTTCCGTTTGCATTTATGTCAGCAATTTCTGCTATCTTTTTAGTCATTAAACCAACTAATTTCTCAGCATCTTTTTGACTTTGAACGATCATATTTAATTTACTACTTAATGTTTCTAGTCTAAAAATAAATATGGTATTTAGAATATAATTAAGTATCAAACAAAAAACCTTAACCAATTTTGCATAAGTTTAAACTCTTTTTTTTCATTCATTTCTCTTTCACATTCGTACTCTAATTCCTCGATTACAAATCTTTCCCATTTAACCAAACTCTCTTGATTATCTTCTTTTCGAATTTTAAGATCTTATAAAAAAATTTAAGCAAAAATTTTTTATTTAAATGCATTTATGCTGCAATACAAGAAAAAAAGAAAAAAGAAATAAGAAATCCAGTGAAAAACGATTTCAATCAAATGTTCAGTATGCTCAAAGCGATTATAAATTTGAGTTCATCGTACAATTCTCGAAGTATCTGTTTATGTTCAAGATTGAGATCATGAGCATAATGAAAATGACAAAATTATTTCATCAAAAACTAAACATAAAGTATGGTCTTTATATTAAGACGAAAATATTGAACGCTTGCTACTGAACTGTTTACAGAAATTCCATCTTTAGATTTGCAAATTTAATAAAACGCGAAAAGAGGTAGATGTAAGAAAGCCTCTTCCGCGCTTAATAGAAACTCTGCTGGTCTTTTAAATCAAGCAGCTTTTATAATTGATTGATTGTATATGCCTACACAATCAAATTCGATTATTGAAAAATTCGAGACTCGACCAGTCTTAAATCAAATCGAACTAGAGTTTTGGTAGTTTGATTTGATTTTCAACTTTCTGGAAATATTTTATCTACAAAAAATATTTTTTCTGCTACTTTTTTATCTTCTATTCTAAAATAAATTAGCTACTCAAAAAAATCTAAGCTTTTAATAGAATTCATTAATAAAAACCCATATTTTTAACTTGCTACTCTGCTTACTAATTTAATATGAAAAAAAACAATAATTTGGTTGAATTTTTAAATCATTAATAAACTTTTGGTGGGGAAATGATTTCTTTTATTTTTTAATAAAATAATTAAAAGTTTATCTAAACATTTAAATAATAACAGATAAAATTAAAATTTTAATAGAATTAAATAAAAAAAGCCGAATTTATAAATTCAATGAATAACTAATCAACTTTTAATTATATGTTTTTTTCTCAAGCATTTTTACTTAATATAATTAGATTTTAATATATCCCTCTTAAATTTATTCGAATTGAGAATGGAAGTAAAATTTTTAAAATAAGCTTTCTTTTTGTACTCGGCTTCCAAATCATTTTTTAAAAATTTTTATGCTTTTTAATTATATTGAATAAATTTTCAAAAAATCATATAAAGTACAAAAATCAGATGAAAGAACATAATAGAAAATGATTTTTGTATCATTGTTTCACAGCAGCACTGTAAATTAAAACACTTACAAAATCCTGGATAGTAAATTCTGGATAGATAATTTATACTTTGTAGGAAACAATTGTTTGAAATTGTTTTATTGTCAATTTTTTTTAAAATCAAGCGCAACATCAATTTGAAAATAATGATTGCGTAATCTAGTAGAACAAATGGTGGTGGGATCAATGATTTATGGAAATATTCATAGACAAGTCCATATCGAGAGTATTTCCATCGTGGATCAGATTCTTTTTGGATTTTATCATATGTTTTGCTTTAGGAAAAAAAAGTCAATTGATCATTAAATAAAATTGATTTAAAGAGTAATATTCTTTACTTGAACAAAGCTATGAGAATATTTTGTAATAAAATGTTCATTAGCAATAGATAAAAAATATAAATAGCTAGTGACACTTGAGATCCGATATAATCTGGACAAGTTGTTTCAGAGTCAGAAACACAGTTTTCATCTAAAGAAAAAAATTAAACTAATTCGCTTGATATAAAATTATGATCTTATTACCTGCAAGAGTCATTGATGAAAGAGTATAATAATCGCCAACTAGGACAAAATAAGATGGAAAAAATATGTCTTTAAGTAAATTTGAAGACAAATTCTGATTCGAGTACATGAGTGATTGAGTTGAAATACCGAAAGCAAAGAAAAAAACAATAATTATTAGGAAAAAATAAGCCAAATTGTAGGCTAATTTTCTTATAATCACTAGTAAGGGACCCATTTTTTTGATGAATGAATATGCAAACAAACTTCTCACATACCAAAAAATAATGTCAATGCAAAGTATTATTCTAGCAGATAAATAACAAGCGTAATTAGGAATAAATCTTAAAGTCATTCCGATTATAAAGAGAAAAATACCGCCTATTTCTAGAATATTTTTAAAGTCGAATAAAAAGCTTTTTATCTTGGCTTTCATCACTTGATGTTCATTTAAATAAAACTGCCTGATTTCTTCACAAAAAAATGTGAAAACCCAAATTATCAGTATTAATTCCAATATATTCAAGCTTCCAGTTAGTCGAGTACTTGTTTGACCAGCTACATTAACCGGATAAAAATCAGATAACAAAACATAACTAAACAAAATTAAAAACATCAAAAACCAAAACTAATATAAAAAAATTATAAATATGATTTTAGCTTTTTTGGTTGCTTTTTTAATTTACTTGATCATATATAAATTTTACTAGAGGTGCTCTCAAAAAATCCCTTATTTTCTGTAAGTTTTCCAACACTATTGAAAATTTATTAGTTTCGGCTACTTGATTCTTCTTAAATCTTTTATAGTTGAGAGTATCTATTGACCTATAGTGGCGATCTCTCTTTATGTTATCTTCAGATGAATTTCTTAGATAATTTAAAAATTAAAAAAAAATTAAAAAAAATTAAGTTAAATTACGCAGCATTCCTTTTGAAATTAGATGAGTATTTTGAATTTTCAAAGTTTTTTTTCTAAATATTGTTTCAATTGCTTAATCAAAATTCAATCAAATAGAGAAGTTGCTTACTTTGAATTTTTTATGATTGTTGTTAAAATGAACCATGTTAAACATCACCAATGGAGGAAACAGCATTGAAAGATATATCTAAATAAACATTTAAAAGAATTAACCTCTGAGTTTTCGTTCATTATTTCTTTACTCTGTAGCCAGGAGTTCCAGGATATATTTTGTGATACCAAATGCTTTCCAAAAATTTTTGACAAACTGGATGACTCATGAATCTTAAACTTTTGGTCGAATTTGCTATTTGCAATACAGTAATATCTGAAAAATGACTTATCGGCCTAACTAGAAGATATTTTGTATTTCCTTGATTTAATTTATCGCTGATAGTAACTGCATCATAAGCCGATTGTTCATAATTTCTTAGTAATTTAAAAAAAAAATTAAATAAAGGAATTACAATGAAAACAGATTTAGATCTACCTGGCAATACTAGTCAATTCTTCATAATTTTCTTCCAAGAGATCGGCCATTTTATTCAATATTTTAGTAGCCATCAATGCATTAGAAATTTGATTCTAAATAAAATTTTAAATAATTTTAATTAAAATTTATCAAATTTTAATTTTAAACTTTTCTCACTGAAATATTAATTATATCATTTTTTGTTTTTTTTAAGTTTAAAAAAAAATTAAGATTATTTTTGTCAAAAAGAAACATGTCGTAAATTAAAGTATTCTTAAGTTTAATTTGCGTTATGTCTACTTTATTTGATAAACTTAATCTAATTTATTGCGAATCAGAACGAAAGCTTTGCACTACGGCTTTTCAGGCCATATTTGGTCACACCTAACGAAGAACAAATTGACGAAAGAAGACAAATAATAAGAGTTAGAAACAAAAAGGATTATGAGAGGCGCCTGCTTGGAAAATTAAAAATTAAAGCGTTAGCACAAGCAGCTAAACTATCAGCCTAGACAAAACGGTTCCTACCGTTCTGATACCAACTAAAAACTTAAAAACTAAATATCTGCATGGAATTTGAATACTTTTCTTTAAATTTATTTTTTTTTAAATAATTTATCTTAATTTTAAGTTGATATTAACTTGAAAAATATCTTTCAAAGAACTTTTATTCTATCAGAATTTTTTATTCGTTAAAATCTTTTATAGAAAATGCATTTTTGAATTTAAAATGTTAGACATTAGAGCATACACAATCACGTAATTTAGTAATTTATAATCTTTTATATTGTTAAACTTTCAATAATAATAAAATTTCAACGTTCTGATTTTTAGAATAAAGATAAAAATAGACTTATTTGACAAAAAATAATTTTCTTTTACTCATAAGAAACATTTTAACAATTTAAATAATTCTTTGTGGATAAGATTCAGTGAGAATTTGTTTAGGTTTAGTTAAAGCAAAAATATTAAACCTCTCCTTGTATCCAAAATATTTTTGAAAGCTTTTTGCGTCCCAACAGTATGTTGTAAATGAACAAATGGAATTCAGGATTCTCGAACTTTTTCACTTGTAATTCTTCTTCTCCAAGTTTGGCATGATCACTTTCAAATTCCTCTGTACAAAATTCGTGAATAAACAAATTATCAACTAGTTTTTGAATACAATATCCAATAGATTTAAAATCAATTGAATTGAAGTGATTGCTCGCATCTTTTTTCAGAAGCTTGCGAAAAATTTTTGTAATCATGCTATCTTGAGACAATTTTTGAAAAAAAAGCCTAATATATTTGTTATATGTGAGAAAATTTTTTATATTGAATCCATTTTCTAAAAGCATATTCACGAATTCAACTTGATCATTTAATAAAGCATCAAACATCAAATCTTGGTACATGTCCATCTGATTAAAAATTAATTAAATTTTTCTTTTTAAATTTAATCTAAAATAATACATTATCAGCTATTTCATCATTAAACAATGCTTGTTTTGCTATATCGCATCGATTCCAAGACAAACATAATTCAGCAACTTTATGCTTTGGATTTGCTTTTAGAAAAATGCTCAAAATTTGGAAGTTACGATTTTTTTTGTGCAAAGCTTCTGGATTTAACTCGAGAATTGAAACTGATTCTCTATTGCCTTTAGCCAATATTCTTGCGATATCTTTTTTCAAAGTTTCATTATTGTTTAATTTTTCCTCATTATCTAATTGTTTTAAAATATAGCATAAAGTACATGTTTTCTAAAAGCAAAAAAAATTCAAAATATGACTAGAAAATTTTAAAAATTACGTCTAAGATGATGAGATTCTTCTTCTTTGCAATTGCATCAATGACAAGAAGTTCGTCCTTTTCTTGGGAATGCAAAATGCCTTCTGCTGATGAGACAATATTTTCTTTGACCAACTCTTCGAAAATTTCGAACTAAAAAAAATAGCTTACTTTTTGTTTAAATTAATTTTTAAAAACTACATTTTGAGATTGGTCTCCGGTACTCAGGAGATATTTATCTTCAAATTTTCCCCCTATAAATATGCTAAGTTCAGCTTTCTTTGGCTTTGAGTAAGTTTTTGTAAAAGCCTTCAATATTGCTTCGTCTAAATCACTATCTTGTTTGGTCGGATTTAAATCAAATATTGTCAAAAGCTGTCGCTTTGATGGACCGAAAATTTCTTCAATCTGATTTGTAATTTTTTCAAGATCTTTATTTCGATCTTTATAATATTCTTCTAGTTTTTTGTAAATTAAACTGCGAAATCTATCATCAAAACTAAATCTAGAAATGAAAATTTAATAAATTCTGATTTTTGTTAAGTTTAAATAAACACTTTTCTTCATCTTTCGAGAAATCCAAATCATTGCCAGCATTTTTCCTATCTTTTTCCAATTTTCGATAAATATATGATAGTAAGTCAGCCATTTTACCCGAATTCTAAAAATTAGTTTAAAAAACTTACAAACTCAAATATTCACAAATATCAAAAAAAATAAATTTATCTGTAATTTACAAAATATTTATTATCTATCCCTTAAAATGACCAGCAAAAAGTTTCAATTATACATTCAACTTTAACTTTATTATTTTTAGTTAAATTTTCATAATTAAAGAATTTTATTCAATATTAGAAGTTTGATTTTGTTAATAAAATAATTCAAATTCCCTAAAATAAAGAATCTTTGAATTAAATTTTGAAAGCTCTCTTTTTTTTCTATAAAAAATCTAAATTAAAATCTTGACTTACGTTTTTACTTTAACTTTGATTCAAATCAGCTTCAGAATTTCTAAAGGTCTAAAAAATTGTTCTTCTAACGATATTCAAATGAAAGTGATTTTCAAACAAAATAAAAGTATTACAGCATTTTTTAAGATAAATTTTGCATTAAATTTTTTGACACAGAAAAAAACTTGTTTAAATTCTAAATAAATAATTTATTTAAAAATATTTTTGCATTAATAATTTCGTCAGAATATTCTAATCAGATATTTCCTAAGAAAATTTCAAAGGCAATCTTAAAAGAAACTCTTTTTGACTCTTCAAATTTGATAATAATTTAAGAAAGGATATCGGGCAAATATGAAAAACATCAAGATTTTTAATTAATTTCTTGACGAGCTGAACAGTAAATATCAAAAATTTGAAGATTGAAACTTTCTTTTAAATTTATGTATCTTGAATATGAAATTTAAAACAAAGAAAATTTACATGAAAAAAGTCAAACATTTTAAGATCTTTGTTTCAACTTTTACAGAGATAATTTAACCGATTATGACAAAGAAATTTTAACTGATACAGAATAAAATTTCAAGTATTCATTTAAATTTTTTTTTATTATCAAATAAAAAAATTAAAAGGTTTAATAAGATTAATTAGACGGCTTTTAAATTTTTAACACTCAAAGGACCGGCAACAATTTGAAAGTTTCTTTTTTCTCATATATCTTATAAAGAATAAATCATCCCAATTTAAAACTTTCTGAATCTCTTTTTGTTAATAAATATTTTGAAATTAAACTTAATTTTCGGAAATCTGATTTCTTTATTTTAAACATTTGAAAATGGATTGTTATTTCATTTGAAAGAGCATTGAATATTCTGATCATATTTGAAAAAAAACTTAGCTGAAAATATTCTAAAATTCAAAATTTTGGTTATTTCTTATATTGCCTATATATTATTTAGAAATTTGTATTAAATTGCTGTTGTTGGTCAGATATTGCGACGCCTGTATGGTCTAGGGCAGAGTCGCTTTTAATATACCCACTTTAACTAAATTTTATTTTTAATATTGCATAAAATTTGAAAATTCAAAATTCAATTTTGAAAAAAAATATTAGTAAAATTTAAAAAAGAAACAATCAATGACAATCAAAACTCGAAATCTTGTCTCTACTTTATTTAATTTTTAAAATACTTTATTATTTATATTTTGTAACGACAAGATATATCAGACAATTTTTATTCCACACCTTTAAATAATAATTATTGTATAATTAGATTAATTTCTCAAATCAATAATTCTTATTAAATAAAACGTTTAAATTTTAAAACTTATAACTTGGTTTTTCTTTTTGATATTTTATAATTACTTCAAAACTATATCATGTTAATTTCAGAAATAATTTTAAATCTTAAATCAAATTTAAAATCAACTTACGTCAATAATGACACAAGGTATATCTTTTTTTAAAGATTCCAAAACTGTTGCGGCTGTATTTGGCCCTCCTTCAACGACAACTAAAATTATTGGAATTTTGAATCGAATTTTGCATCTTGGAATTTTGTATCTATTAATTTTTGCTATTTCTGATTCAAGTCTGGCTCTAAACTCAATTTCACCACCAAATTTATTATACTGAGAATCATCTACTAGGATAAAATGCGTATGATTAGGCTCAAGATATTGAGACTTGGCAAATCTTTTATTCTGATTATCAATTTTGTAAATCACTGGGGAATTCTCATCACAAGATATCAAGTCTTTATTTTTTGAAGTTGCTGTCCAACTAGCAATACCAAGAAGAGTTACTTTTGAACCATTCATTCTAACGGCCTCGCCGACATGCTTCATAATTCCAGTATTAGTTCCACCTGTTGTTATCCATCCCTCTTGAAAAGAAAATTTTGAATTTATTCATTTATTAGTATTGAATTATACCCGTTGAACTTGCAGCTTTCACTAAACCTCTGCATAATGTATCACGAACTAATTCCGATATAGCTACTTGAGCTCCACCTGTAACTGAAATTAGCAGTCTTGGCGGCTTCATGTTCCAATATGAGTCTCCAAATAGAAGTTTAATAATTTTGGACATTTCCGTTTTATAATATACTCTTATATATTTGGAAGTTTCGTCATTTTTATCAACAAAACGAATTACTCCGTATGCATTTGTAATTCCACCTGGTTTTGTGCATTTATCTCTCATCCAATTTTGTTGTTCTGTATTTTCTGACAAAGCTACATGCTCTGTTTTAAATAGACCACATTGGCAACTTTGAAAAAAATAAATTTCTTGCAAAATTAACTTTAAATCTTACATATTTGCGTTGGCCGATGGCACAAATTGACAGCATTCAGATTTTTCTATTCCGAGATCCTTAAGAAATTAAATAACCTTTCATGTTTTCAGTAAATTTATCTTAATTACCTTAATCCGAAAATTTATGCTTTTTTGAGACATTCTATTCAAAAAATTATTGAAAATTTAAAAATCGAAATAAATTTATTCAATTGTTAAATGTTGATGTTATGGCAACTAATAAAAAGTATATATTTTTATTAGCTTTAAAATGCATAAGTAAAATTTAATTTTTATTTATGCTCTACGGCCAAAAATTTCTAAAATCTGAGCATTTTTTTAGAATTACAATTTGTCTTTGATTTCAGATTTAAAATTTCAAATAATTAAAAATTATTTAATTAAATAGAATCAGAGCTTATGTTACTTATTAAAATATTAATAATTGTAATTTGTTAAAATAAAATTTAAAAAACTATTATTTACAAAAAAAACCTGTTTTACAATAAAAAAAAAAGAAATCTAAAATATTGATATGCAGTATTTGCCAGTCTTCAATATTATTAAACTGACCATTAAAAATAACAATTCTCTTATCTTTAAATCTCTAAAAAATCAAATTTTTTATTTTTAGTGGCAATTTTAAATGCAAAATTAAATTTAAAAGTTAAA
>PJRA01000509.1:164399-175095 GCA_016987375.1 Brachionus koreanus | reverse complement strand
CACATCATTAGCAGACATTGAATTTTTGTGCAACTAAGTATGTTGCAGTTTGTTGCGCTTACAAAACTAATTAAAAGCCTTCAGAAAAAAAGTTATTAGCTTTTTTAGCATTAATTTTTGTTCTATTTTTTTATTTTGTACCAAATTTCACAAAACCTAATTTTATGTCTCTGTTCGCAACTATTAAGGTCTGGTGGTTCGTGGTTATAACACAAGTATAAGATAATAACATAATATTATTTTTTAAAGAAAAATCTACATAATTCAAAAGAGATATTTTTATTTGAAAAATCCATTTAAATGATACGAGGATCGACAAATTTTTCAAGAGTTAAAATGACTCTAATTGGTGCTTCTAGAGTTAATAATTTGAGGTATTGTCAAAAATTTTGTTGATTTCTAAAAAACTATTGATTTTAAGCTTCTTGAGAGAAATTTTGGTCCAAAAATTTTTCCGGCCAAAATCGCTGTCTAAAACTTGGTAGTCCACTTCTGTGACCGTACGTCTAGGCAGTCTTGTCCCCGGTTAAAAAATTTTTAGCCTCATCAAGGACTGTTTGTATGGTTTCCAACTCTAATATTAATATTCAATTACCAAAACGTGATAGACCAAAAAAATTTTTTGATTTTATTTTTAACTGTGTTTTTTCGTAACAGTTACTGATTAAAAATAAACTATAGCTAATTATTGTCATTGTTTAAATTCTACTTTATTTTTAACCTACAATCAATAAATAATTTAACTACTAGCAAAAAAATTATGGGCAGTTAAATTTCATTCAAAAATTATTCATTTTTAATGTTCGTTTTAAAATATACTTTTTGATTAAATAGTTCTGTTTATAGAGAATTTTTTCAAAATTAATTATTCAATCAAGCATTAAGTCACAAGTTTTTTAATGTTATTCATACTTTAATTTCAACACAGAAATAAAGAAACTTTTTAATAAAATTGTTTATTTTCTTTCTAAAATTTCGAAGCTACTTACTCACATTTACTGAGTTTTGATTTTTAAAATATATTTTTCTCTAATAATTAAGATTGCCTTGAAAATAACTCGCAAAATAAAAATATCATTAAATAAAATAATGGTTGCAAACACAAACTCAAAATAATTATGAAATTTCAGTTAAAATTTTTTCAATAACATTGCTTGGATAAGTTATGTGAAATTAAAGTTTTTTTTTTCAAAAAATTTTATTGAATTTAAACGGGTTAATCATTATTTTTCAAATAAAATTCAATTTATTAAAAAAAATTTTATTACAATTTTTTCAAAAAGATGAAACTAATAATATCTTGGATATCCTGAAAACGGATGACTCAATGCAAACTCCATATAATTCAATTGGCCATCACCATTTATGTCTGCCATGTTAAATCTTAAATCTGAATAGTATCCTCCTGTAATAAAATTTAGAAAAGGATGCTTCATTCTTGAATAAATTTGATACTCATATCTATCCATTGAATTGTCAAAACCAGCAAAATCTCTAAAAAGTGAATATGACATTTTTTTTTAAAGAATTTTAAAAGTTTGATGAATTTATAGGGAATATCTTCATGTTAATTTCAATTTAATTTCGTAAATATAACTCATGGTAGTTTAAATATTTTTCCAACTGATTAAATTGGTTAATATATCACTAGAAAATAGAATGTATAATAAAAAATAATTTTTCCAATTGAATAACTATTTGCTGTTTTTTTCTTACGTAATGAAAATTAAAATTTATAAATTCAAAAATAATGACATATATTTCAGTAAAATCAATTTAAAGAAAATAATTAAAATTTTGTAATTGAAACTATTTTCCTTAATTTTATTTGATTTCTAAAATAAAGCTTAGATTTTTTTAATTAATATTACTGTATAAATTAAAAAAGTATAATGTAAAATAAAAATTTGAATTTCGATCTTACTTTTCATTTTTTATTAGAAATTCATTAAATTTAAATTTTAACGTTCTTTACTATTCATTAAAAATAAATGATAAAAATCAGAGCAACCAAGATATCTAACCAAACTTTTTAGTCTCGTTATTCATTGTTGCAAGCTCATATATTTTTTTCTCCTTAAAATTTTTAACAGATTGGGGTTTAACAAATCATATCTCAGAAACACATAAGAAAAATAAAATTAATGGTTATTGATTAATATTATTTCATTTTATTCAATAGACATTTCAATTAATTAAATTATTTTAGACCGCGAAAAAATACGTTCAAAGAGAAACGGGCGGCCGCAAATACGATAAAAAATATTAAATCCTATATTTATATTAATAGAAAAGAATTTGAAATCACGTTGGACATCATAAAAAATATTTTAATTGGTAACCATGCATCAAAATTAGTTACTCAGACTGAAATAACTTAGAAATCGGGTTCATTTGAATTTTGAAAATGTTGTATTTTTTATTTTAATTTCTGTTTTAACAAAATACTAGAAAAATTATGTAACATAGTACAACTTAAATCTTTTGATATTGTGTTTCTTATTTTTATTTGAAAGTTAATAATTTTTGTATAATTTAAACTAACTTTTTTGAACTTTCTTGAATTTTTTTATTAAAAATATTAAATACAGTGACCCTTATTTGACGGGTCACTGAGCAAGTGGTCGGCGATCGGCCTCAGCTTAGAATAAATAAATAAATATTAATTAATTATTTGTGTACCAATTTTTACTCACCCTAATAGCGTTTTTATCGGCATTGTGAATTTTGGAACAAAAAACAAAAACAAAAATTTAAAATTAAAACAACATTTTTTCTAAGGATCTAAAAACTGTTCTGCAAAATGTATCAACTGATACAAGGTATGTATCACTGATGTGCAAAATGTGCAATTTAATTTTGATAATTTTTCAATTCATATCCTTTTTGCATCATTGCAACTGAAACATTTTGCAGAACGGTTTTTAGACCCTTAGAAAAAAAGTTATTCTAATTTTAAATTTTTGTTTTTATTTTTTGTTCCAAAATTCAGATTTAAATTAATTAATTTATTAAATCACAAAAATATATCCAATCATCTTCAAAAAGTTTTAGTTTAGGTATATTAAAATAACAACAACAGGCTATCGCAAAAACTATCAGTCTAAATACAAACTCAATCTTTTTCTCGTCCAGCATTCGATACCACTGGAACCATTTCCGACGTTTTTGAGTATCAAATTCGACCCCATGCTCAGCTTCAAAAACCTTTACGAAAATATTAGCTCAATAACTACATCTAAAATCAATCTCATTCGGAGAATAAAAATAAAAAATTCCTAAAAATCTAAAATTCTTTAGCTTTAAGTAAAATTATTTTCAAAAACTTTATCCGTTCGATCTTTAATTATGCTTTTATTCCATTATGTGGTTCAATGCAAAAAATATCATCAGATCTTCAAAAAGTCAAAAACAAAATTTTTAAAAGCATCAAATTCTTACCAGTCAAAACAAAAATCACTGACGTGTACATCCAGCTCAAACTGGACCCAATAGAAACACGCTCAAAAATTCTTTTTAATAAATTTTTCATCAAAAAATCAAACCACCAACAATTAAGATCTGACCTGGACGAATTTAACTCAATAGATGATACTTTAAACGCTAAATTTAATTAATCATAAATTTAAAAATTTATGGAAAATAATTTATAGCTGTTTTTTGTAAGTTTTAATTTCTTATCTGGTATCTAAAGAGTGATGTAAAAATATTTAATGCGTTCTTTTTCGTAAAATTAAAGATTTACTTATTGTAATCAATATCATATACTTCATTTATTCCACCTTGCTGTACTTTACTTCAATTTACTGGGTTCAAAAAATTAATTAATTTCCTTTTATATGCCATGGTAATTGACTTGATTTATGTTAAAATTTTTATTAATCTTATTGGATTTTGTGTTTATTGTTTAAATGAATAAATGAAAATAAAAAATCAATTATGTTTCGTTTCATCTATCTCTATTTCTTTTCGAATCTGAATTAAATTTTTGGTAAAAAATTATCAATTTTTTCTTTGAAAAATAACTAAAAATAAAATTTAAAAAATTCTAATTTTAATTTTGCTATTTTTACTTAATGAAATAAATCTGAAAAAAGAACTATAAAATTCATACTTTTAAAAATACTAAAATCCATTTTAAATTTTTTTTTTTTAAATTCAACGTTTCTATTTATGATATGCTACAAATGGAACATGTTTCTAAAAAAATCAAGACTAATGAACAAACTGAAACGTTTTTGTTCACCAGTGAATCAGTAGGGGAAGGCCATGCGGACAAGATATGTGACCAAGTCAGTGATGCAATACTTGACGCTCATTTAGAAAAAGATCCCAATTCGAGAGTGGCCTGTGGTAAATTATAAAAGAGTTTATTTTAAAGCCGATGTAAATCTTTAGAAAAAGAAACATATTGTAAAACTGGTATGATTTTGGTAGGTGGGGAAGTAAGCTCACGAGCTCATGTTAATTATCAGAATGTAATTCGAGAAACTATCAAAGAAATCGGATTCGACGATGATGAAAAAGGTTTTGATTATAGAATATGTAGTGTTCTGTTGACCATTGACGAACAAAGTCCCGATATAGCCCAGTGCTTGCATTTAAATCAAAACATAGAAGACATTGCAGCTGGCGATCAAGGTTTAATGTTCGGATATGCTACAGATGAAACAGAGGAATGCATGCCGTTAACAATAATGTTAGCTCATAAGTTAAATAAAGAAATAGCCGATAGAAGACGAAATGGTACTCTGTCATGGGCGCGGCCGGATTCAAAGACTCAAGTTACTGTTGAATATAGAATTTCGGATGGAAGTTGTATTCCGATTCGTGTTCATACAATTGTAATTTCTGTCCAACATTCACCAAATATAAGTTTGGAAACACTAAGACAAGATTTAATGCAAAAAGTTATTAAAAATGTTGTTCCTTCCCGATATTTGGATGAAAAGACTGTTTATCATTTAAATCCAAATGGAAAATTTACTATTGGGGGACCACAATGTGATACTGGCTTGACTGGGAGAAAGATCATTGTCGATACTTATGGTGGATGGGGTGCTCATGGCGGTGGAGCATTTTCAGGTAAAGATTATACTAAAGTGGACAGAAGTGGTGCTTATGCTGCCAGATGGGTTGCTAAGTCTTTGGTAAAAGCAGGCTTATGTAGACGAGTTTTAGTGCAAATATCTTACGCCATTGGAGTCGCTCATCCTCTTTCGATCACAATATTTTCTTATGGATCGTCTACAAAATCAGATATGGAGCTTTTAGAAATTGTTAAAAATAATTTTGATTTGAGGCCTGGGAAAATAATTGAGTAACTTTGAAAGATAAAGAGTTTGAAAAATTATCATTTTTTTTAAGGCAATTGGATTTGAAAAAACCAATCTATAAAAAAACAAGCTGCTATGGACACTTTGGCAGAGATGAATTTACATGGGAAAAACCAAAAAAACTTGTTTTTTAATCTTTATTTTTTTCAAATTAATGAATCAATCTTTTTTCTCTAAATATTAAAATCTATTTATTTAACCCATGAAGTACGCCTAAAAGTTTAATTTGTTCAGAATCTTGCTCAGACAAATTTGTGATAGTAAAATCGTTCACTTCAACCCATTCAAGTCTTTTGCCATCATAAACGTCCTTAAAATAGAAAATTAATTGTAAAAAATAAAAAAATCAACTGCTTAAAATATTTAGAAATTTTCTTAATTAACTCCTTGTAATCAAACAAAAATTTTTAAACTGACTTTAAATTTTGTCAGAGTTATCATGCATAATGCAAAAACTTACTTGAAGCTTTAAGCTTGACAGAATTGTATCTCCTTGATCGTGAATATTAATTACAGTAAATTCTAACCAAGCATTATCTGTATTGTAATTTGAGTCTTTGTAATATTTTTTAATCTTAAAATCAAATGAGTTCTTATATAATATTTTTTCAATTTAAATCTTACATTTATGGAGTTTTTAAGCATTGATCTCAATTTTTCAATGTCTACATTCTCAATTTGAAAAATTTCTCCAATTTTTTGTTCAACTAATTCCTCAATTGTAAAGTTCTTCTCTTGGATTATCTTTACTAAAGTTTTATTTAAAATTAAAATAAATAATATGAGTTTTACAGATGGAAAACGCCATTTGGAATTTAATTTTACGATGGCCAAAAATTCAAGGATTGTTTTTCCTTCTGAGTCATTAATATAATTTCCAAATACATCTTTCTTAAATCTAAATTGGATTAAATAAAATTTTATATTGTATTAATTATTTGATAGATTATAAATTTAAAAAGAGGCAAATTGGAGTTTATGATCAAAAAAAAATCTTAAATGAAATACATTTTTTAAATATTACTAATTAAAATTCCAAATGCAGATACATATTTTCATGTGTAGCATAACATGTTAAAGCATTACAAAGTGTTGTGCAAAATACTGCATGCATAACAGTTTTGCAGTTATATACAGTCACAAAAAATTAAGTTTAACATTTAATATTTACTTAGAAAACATTTTTTTGTAATAAAATTCTAAATCAAAAATTTTTGAAAATCTTTTTAAATGATAATTTTTTGGATAAGGATTAACAAAACATAAAAAAAGTGAATTGTGTTATAGGGTAAAATACTTTATAACACAATTTTTATGCTTTTTCGCATATTTTTCTCTCTTTTTCACACACAAACTTTATTTCGCATAACATCTTTTTTAGCGCAATTTTTCTCTCTTTTTAGCATGAAAAAAGCTGAATTAAAAATAAGATTAACTTTTTGACAAATCTTTATTTAAAACAAAATTAAGAAAAATGATTTTATTTAAAAACTTACAAAAGAAGAAGATTCTGGCTCGTGAATCTATTTTCAAGAATTGAGTGTTTAGACTTGTGTATATTTTATGTAATCATTTTATGAACTCAATTTTTTTATGATTTAATTCATTAATTCATGGTTTAATTGGTAAAAAAAAACGTTTAAGAAATATAACTGTATACTCTTTTGATCACGATTTTAATGTATGCTTTATTCATATTTCTTTTATGCGAAAAAGAGAGAGTTAAATCAGAGATGTTGTGCTTTTCATGTGTTTTCAAGAATTTTTGTGTGATTTAGAGTGTGCTATGTGAAGAAAAATGTATGTGTGAAAAAGAGAGAAAAATATGCGAAAAAGCATAAAAAAAATATGTAAAAAACATAGACCCATTCGTAAATAACAAAGAAAAAAAAAAAAAGTAATTAAATTATAATGTGAAAATTTGTAATGAACTTAAAATAAAACACAGTTTTTCTTTTTCTTGATAAATGAGACAAAAAATCGAATGGATTTTTATGACCAATTTAATATAATTAATTAATTTTTCAAGCAGTATCCAAAAGCAACATCTGCTCACCGTAATTTATACAAGCGTTCTATCTATAAATAAAATGTGATGATCATAAAATGCTAGTTCTTTATCCGTTTTGTTGTTGAAATGGAGGAGAATGCCATATATGAAGACGTTTTCAGCTTTTTTTTGTTTTAAATTTGATTTTTGTTTTTAAAAAATTGTTTTTTTGTAACTTTTATGTAAAAAAAAAACTTATCTGTTAATAAACAGTTTAAAAAAATTTGTTTATGCTTGATTCACAACTGATTTGTTTTATTATTTTTTAATCCCTAGAAATATTTTTGGAAATGATCATTTTAATTTGATCATAAACTTCAATTTGCCTAAAGAGAGGTACCTTGTAAATATTATTTGATAGAAAATGTTCGGGCCCCAGAAATTGAGCGATCCACGACCTGCAATTCCTTGTCGTCCTTTTGGATTGAGTGGAATGCCATCTTGCACAGAATATTCTCCAAGACAACTTTTTCTATCCAGCCCAGATAAGTCATCGAATGAATTGAATTTAAAATGTTTTTTAAATGAATCAGGCCTAAAAAATTAAATTAAAATAACTCAGCACCCTTAGAAAAAAGACATCTTAAAAATTATCTAGTAGAAATGAAAAATTATAACAGAGTTTAAAGTACTTTAGAATAAATAGCCAAAAGCTTAAATTGTATTTTTTATTAAAAAATAAATTTTGGTTTGAACGCAGTAAAAATAGTTTTACTTGTTTAAAAGCTCCATATCAGCTGATAAATTATACAAAACATTTTCAGAAGTATATTCATTTGGATGGTAATCTGGGTATGGTTCAGACCATTTTATTTTATCATTTGGAACAATTTTTTTTTCAACATTTGATTCAGGATAATACACAATTCTGGTGTTTTCTGGTCTTGAATTTAAAACATTTTTCGAAATTTTTGAATAATCTTCAATTTCATCAAACGATTTATTTAAATTTTTTCCGCATAATGAATCGAGTTTATTTTGAAGAATTTTTATCGAATTTTCATATTTGACTTGAATTTCTGTTATCTTATCAATTCTACTTATTAAATTATCAAATCTAAATTAATAAAAAAAAAATTATGAAGTTCATTTTTAAATAAAACAAGTAACTTTTTATATATGTCTTTATTTTTTTGATTATTTGATACCATCTCTAAGCCATTATTATCAACGTATTCTTCGGCTATAAAACTTTCCCACAATTTGAGCCTTTTTTTTTCAGATGAATCCAAAAAATTTGACTCTAAAAAGATTAATGAGAATAATTAAAAATTTAAAAAAGGTCTAATTTCTTTACTAAGACTTATTTCTTCTTTGAATTGGAAGCAATTAAATAATCGAATTATGAATTTAAAAATGTTTAGTAAATAATTCAACGCCGTAAATGGTATTGGTAATAGAGGCCTGTGAAAGTACTCATCGACCAATTTGCAGCGTTGGAATTTCCAAATTTCATCAGCCTCGGATTCCACATTCTGATACGTGTTGCTGAAAATCGCAATTAGAAGATTAACTAATAATATGTTTAGTAGGATAATATAGGCCACTAAGAGAAAGAGGCTAACATTGGCGCCATATTTTTCGGGACAATCTTCTTGTGTGTAAGTGTCTGTGATTAAAATTTCTGTTAAATTAGATTGACACTCATCCATATCCATAAGCTTTTCTCTCTCAAAGTATTCGCCACCAATTACAAAGTAAGCCGGAAGAAAGACGCTTTTTACAAGAGATAAATTCAATTCCTGATTGTGATACATTAAAGCTTGTGTCGAAACTCCATAAGCAAATATAAAAACCACAACGATCAGTAGAAAAACAGCCAATTCGTTCAGCATTTTTTTAATCATCAGTAACTTTGGGCCAAGACTTCGAATAACCGAATAGCCTTGAAGACTCCAGAAGAACCAAAGAATAATGTCTATTGAAAGAATAATTCTTGAAGCAATATAAAAATTCATATCTGGTACAAAACGTAGACCGATCCCTATTGCAAAAAGAAGGATTGAAGAAAGCTGAACAAGATTCCAAAAATCATTCCAAAATTTTTCAAAACTAATTCCTTTGAACCTTCTTATATTCGATAGCTTTTTTAAAATTTAGAGCTTAAAAAGAATAGAAAAATAAAAAAAAAACTAAGTGTTTGCTCATCTGCTCAATTTGGAACCAAAAATGGCTCCAGTTCAACAAAAAAAAATAGGAGAGAATTGTCAAGTTGATGTTTTTGCAGGAAAAAAAATGAGCTCAGATCAAAGAAATGTTCAAGACAAATACCATCACTATTTAAAACTCGTAAAGAATTTAGCAGCCGAAATTGAGCAAGCACTTTAATAGTTTTGTGAGATTTGATACAATTTGTATTTTTTTTTAAATTTAAAAACTATTTCTTTTAATATCACATTCTTAAACATGTGCCTATATGAGATCAAGTTAAAACTTTATAAATTCGATTGGCATTGATTTTAAACATCATTAACATGTTTTGACTGGCGTTTTCGTTTTTGACATTTAGTAGAAAAAATTTTCAAAATTTTAAAATTTCAATTTTGTATCAAATTTCCCAAAATTACCTAATATTAATATAATTATAAAATACTTGTCTGATTTCGTCAACGAAGAAAACGAATACCCAACCGATCAGAATATACTCTAATTGTGATATTTCTTTGCCTACTTCCAATCCTTCTTTATTTACATGCTTTATGGGATAGAAATTGCACAATATAATATAACTGAATAAGATTAGGAATAGAATAAAAAAAATCTAAATGAAAATAATTTTAAAAAAAAATAATTTTCAAATTTAAAAACTCACTTGATTATAGCAAAATTTTATGAATGGACTCTTTAAGAAATACCAACATTTTCCGAAATATCCAATTTTTGATCGATTTTCCCTATTTAAGTAAAATAATTATTTATGTTATCTTAGCACTCAAAGGCGGAATGGATTTTTCAGCCCTTTTTATTTGGCTTTTTTATTCTTTTTTTTTCAATGAATTTCAGTCAATTTAAAATTAAGGTAAATGATCAAAATAGAGAAATAAATTTTTAGAGAATAGCTAAATTAGAGAAAAATTTATAGAGAAAAAAATGTGTCAATTAATTAGAGAATATTTTTATTAGAGAAAAAAATTTACCGAAAAAAAATAGAAAAAGTCTGATAAACTAATTAAATATTGTTCGTTTAATACATGAGAAACAAAAATAATAATTAAAGAATTGACTATTTAGGCTATTGAAGGTATTGTGAAAATAAGTAAAACAAATAAGGTAATATGAGAATCAGAAAAAGAATGACATGGAAATAATT
>PJRA01000509.1:114398-154278 GCA_016987375.1 Brachionus koreanus | reverse complement strand
GTGGAACCCCACTTAGCACATCAAGCCAATCAGATTCATACGTACCTATTACAACTCTCTGTTTCCTATCTTGTAGAAAATTATCGAGCCATGCCAAAAGTTTACCGGTAAATCCATAGCTCTTTAACAAATTAGTTAAAATTTTATTTAAAGTAAATTATTTTAACTTGTAAAGCAAATATAAGCTATGGTTGATTCAGTCGCTTATTTTAATAATTATATAAATTTTTTAATTAGAAAAATAATGAATTTTAAAAAATAAAGTCACTCCATTTTTTTTACTTTTTATTCCAAAATTCACAATGCCTCAATTTTCAACATAATTATAAAAATTATTATTAAAATTTTTTATTAAGTTAATTATAGAATTAAAAATCAATTAAGCTTCAAGGTAGCTTTGATTTTTTAAACATTTAATATTAATATGCTTGCATCTAATAACATTAGTATAACACTTTAGTACTAAATAATAGCGAAAAATAATATCACAATAATTTTCTCAAATAACTATAAAATTAAAAACTTTATTTTTTTTTTGAAAATTTTAAATTTTAAGAATAAATTTAATAATTAGACAATTTTCTTCTATTTCAAGATTATTTATTTATTTTTTTAAATTTAATCGCTATTAAAAATTTCACTACTCCATGTGAAATGATGAAACCAAAATTTCTAAAATATTAACATAGTAATTTTAAAATCATTGTTTAAAATAAAGCATTTCGATACTTTTTATCATAGCTAATTTATTCAAATATTAAAATTTTCTTGTTAAATATACTTAAATTTGCAATTTTTATCTCAATAATTATGTTGATAATTTTTAGTATGGTCATTAGATGAAAAAATGCCACGCTAAGATTTTTATAAATAATAAGCTCATGAGAACAAACACATTTCAAAACATTCGATTGAGTTTTGATCGTATAAAAAAAATAATAATCATGCAAATTTTGTGAAATTATTATGCAAGAAATTTTCAAATTGCTATTCACATTAGAATGTTAATTTCGACCCTTGTACTATTAAAATCACAATACACCAATCTTAAATTTTTTTTTTTTTTATAGGGCGTGTTAATTTTTGATTTTTTTTCTAAGCAAAAAATTATTATTTTAAGATTACTTTATTTTTAAGCGTTTTTTTTTTCTAAAATGGTCAAAATTCAATGTGGTGATATTGTTGAGATTCAAGGGGATGAAATGACTCGAGTCATTTGGGACCTTATCAAAGAAAAACTTTTATTTCCTTATCTTGATATGAAGTTACATTATTTTGATCTCGGTATCGAGTATAGAGAAAAAACTAAGGATCAAGGTAAAAACACGCATATAAAAAATTCAGCAGTTTTTATATTTTATTCTTAAGTTACTATTGATGCTGCTGAAGCAATCAAAAAGTACAATGTTGGTGTTAAGTGTGCTACAATTACTCCTGACGAAGACAGAGTCAGGGAGTTTAATTTGTCCAAGATGTGGAAATCACCAAATGGTACAATTAGAAACATTCTAGGTGGTACTGTTTTTAGAGAACCAATTATTTGCAAAAACGTGCCTCGTCTGGTGCCTGGTTGGACTAAGCCAATTGTAATTGGAAGACATGCTTTTGGTGATCAATATAGAGCGACTGATTTTGTAATTCCTGGAAATGGAAAACTTGAAATTTCGTGGACTTCATCTGATGATCCATCTAATCAATTAAAGTACACTGTCTTTGACTTTGCAAATGGTGGAGGAGTCGCATTAGCCATGTATAATACAGATGAAGTAAAAATTTGAGTTTTTTTTTTAATTCATACATTTAAACTTTTGAATTTCTCAGTCAATAAGAGAATTTGCTCACAGTTCATTCCAATTTGCATTGCAAAAAGGATGGCCCCTTTATATGAGTACCAAAAATACTATTTTGAAAAAATATGATGGACGTTTTAAGGACATATTTGCTGAAATATACCAAAAGTATAAAATGTTGTTAATTAATTAATTAGTTTTAAACAAAAATTTATGAAATTTTAGAGAATATAAAACAAAATTCGAAGCAAAAAATATATGGTATGAGCATCGTTTGATAGACGATATGGTTGCTGCTGCCATGAAATCCGAAGGTGGCTTTGTTTGGGCTTGCAAAAATTATGATGGAGATGTGCAATCAGATAGCGTTGCTCAGGGTTTTGGGTCTTTGGGTTTAATGACTTCAGTGTTGATTTGCCCAGACGGCAAGACAATTGAATCTGAGGCTGCCCATGGAACAGTAACTCGTCACTTTAGAATGCATCAACAAGGGAAAGAAACAAGCACAAACCCAATTGCTAGCATATTTGCATGGACAAGAGGATTTATGCATAGGGCTAAATTAGATAATAATACTGATTTGGACAACTTTGCCAGAAAACTAGAGGAAACATGTGTCGAAACAATTGAATCTGGTTTTATGACCAAAGATTTGGCAATTTGTATTAAGGGAACCAAGTAATTTTCGTAAAATTGTTTCTTAACTAGAATCTTAAACATTTAATTTTAGTGTCGAGAGAAAAGACTACTTAAACACTTTTGAATTTTTGGATAAACTTCAAGAAAATCTAAGTAAAAAATTGTCGTGTTAAAACTAAAAATTATTAAGAATTAGATTTTAGACTTAAAATAAATTGGTAGTTTTTTTTTTAGATTTTTTAGTATAATAAATAAGAATTATGAAAAAAAAAATATTAACAAAAATTTAATCATTTTTCCAAATAATTAAATATTTCACGCAAAAATGCAATCGAATCTATAATTTAAAAATTGATTAAATTGATAAAGCCATATTCAGATATTATTTTTTTTTTTAAAAAAAATTCTAAACTACAATGAATTGTTGATTCTCTTTTAGACCCTAAATTAAAATTATAAAAAATATTTCTATAAAGTAAACAACGTTAATTGAATTTTATGTGAATATTAAGTGATTCTAAATTACCAAATATAGCATACATAATAGCATTTCTATAGAAAAAAGTTGTTTTTATAAAAATTCGCTCGGACGTATTTCTAGGAACAAATTGATTTTTTTATGATGAAATCTTATTTTAATTTTAAAAATTTTTAATATTTTCTTGCAAAAACAAATTGCTTTTATATAAAAAATAATTATTCATTCCAAATTTCAAGCTGTTCATAGTTTAAGGATGATTTAATAAAAATCATATTCAAGGTTCAAATTTATTTATTCTGTTTTTCAAAAGAACATTGGCATTTAGCTCCATTTTAGACTCCTTTTATTCTGTTTGTTTTTTTGTCATAATAAATAAGAAATCTAAATGTGAAAGCTATTCTTTTAATTTTTAAAACTTGAATTTTTACTCAATAAGTGCTTTTAAGTTTCTGAAAGGCATGATATGTTGTACATGAGCTAAAAATCAGGTTATAGATATAAACGCATTTTCTTTTTCGCCAAATTGTTTGTGTGCAAGTCATGCATACAGAAGATCAAGGGTTTAAATTCGGTAAAAGTGAAAAAATCTTCAAAATAGTTCTGCAGAACGGGATATATGTTAAAAACTCTTTCATTAATAAGGGGGCAGGCTTAAACTGAGTTATACTTTAGAGTAGATGGTCAAATCGATGCAATTACCTCTGTGTTAAAGCACTGGAGAGGAGATGAACGCTTCCCCATTTTCCACTAGGATAGAAAAGAGTCAATTATGAAATAATTAATATTATAAAATTGATATTTGATGATAAATCAAGGATCATTATCAGCTAGAATAGAATTGTACAATTTTATTATTGTACTGTAAATCTTTTAAAGATTGAAAATTACAAATTTTTTTAAAAATTCATAATTTTGCCAACAAATATTATTCCATCTAATATTTCGATATAATTTTGTAAATTGTGGATGCTTTTAAATTTTCTGAGAAAAAAAAATTATAAATCTAAAAATATATAAATAAAAGATGTTCATACTTTCAGAGAAAGGTTACTTTTGTGTCAATTTATTGCACGTTTAAAAATTTTTTAAAATAGTTTTTCCACTGATAAGTTAAGTTTGAAAAAATTTAAGGAGAAATCAGATATTTTGGAATTTTGGAAAATAGCTATTGAATATTTAAACCAAAAACCGAAAATTAAATTTGATCAGTATGAAGATGCTTATTTTTTAAGCCTAGATCATGAGGTAGGTATTTGATTGTTTGAAGTTTTTTAAGTTCTTAATTTGTTCACGAAAGGACTATATGTGTAGGCTATATGTACCTAAAAAGCTATATGTGTAGACATATTGTATCTGCTTTACATAAAATCAACAACAATACCTGAAAAATACTTTGATACACTTATAGGCTCAAAGGCTTGGCCCGGAACGAAGTAAAGGCTCAAGGTTGGCATATAATTCAAAATAATTAATTAATTTTTTTATCTTTTTTATTTTTTGGTGCTAATTAAACTTTTTTTGAAATTTTATAATAAATCTTAATTTTTATATGCATAAAATTTTTTTGATGCGATAGAAAAATAATAAACACTAAGTAAAATTGGTACTTTATTGAAAAATTTAATCAACAAAAAATTTACATGCCGTTAATAAATATTTGAAATTTTAAAAACTTTATGAAAAATTATTTTTAGATAAGTGTTTCGTAAATTTTTTTTAACCACATAAAAATTAATATTAGGAATAACTAAAAGTAAAATAACTGAATAATTCAATAGCATTCTAATAATATTAATTTTCTTTTCATAATTGATAATCTTCAGTTTAATCTTTTAATCATTTTAAGAGATAATATTAATTTAAATTTTATAAATTTTTTACTATCTTCTGTAACTAAATATAAATTTCACGAAATCAATAGTTTAATTTTTTTTTCTTTTTTTTGTTGACCTTTGGTCTTTTTGATTGAGTTGAAATATAAAATAAATATAAATATACTTAAAAATTTGCTTTCTTATTTCAAAAATAAGGGCTAAATATTTTGATCAAAAATTTGATGATGTAATTAATTTAAAAATTGAAATTTTGCTTTTACTAAAATTAAATTTTAAACAATAAAATATACTAATTTTGAATGTCATGTATATAAATATAGTCACCATTGTTCATAAAAAGCTTGACTTAGTTTGATCCTTGAATGAATGTTTTTCTAAATAAAAAATTTGTAAATTTTTTCTTATTCTATTTAAAAAAATTGGACTGTTTTATTTTATAAATTCAAGCAAAAACGAGTTTAAAATAAATTGAATAAAAATTTATAAATTATATAATTCCGCATAAAGATCTGGAAACTGAACATCATCTTTTAATAGGTTTAATATTTTCGAATGTTCAGCATTAAGTTCTTTTAACTTTTTACAACAATTAATTAACCATACGTTTAAAAATTCCTTATTTAAAATTTTGGTCTGCTCGATTTGTGTCTGTTTTTTTTCCAATCTGGATAACAAAATCTGTTGATAAATAGCTCTATACATCTTGACTGTATCTGAAATGGCCAGATTTTGTTCACCTATGGAAGAATAATTAATTAATTATTTTAAATGAAATTCGTTTTAGAAATTTTTGAAGCTTACTGTAATCAAAAAGCAAGTAGGCACAAAAAACGGCGAGCTCAAATTCGCTAAGGCTTATTGAATTCAAATAAAAATAAAACTCAAACAACAAATTTAAAAATTTTTTTGCATCAATTAACTTGTCACCAAGCCAGTCGCAATTTATCCAGCATTTTAGAAAAGGCAGATAGAATTTTGATTCAACCAAGCTTGATTCATCGCCATCATGAGCTAGAGCACAGTCGGCCAAAGTGGCAAGACTTGACAAACTGGATGAATATTGGTAGAATATTGAATGTCTCAAGCAAATTATTTCAAAAACTGAACCTTTCAAAAGACTTATTCGATCCGATTCGTTTATAGTCATAAAAAATGGTACATTTTTTGCGAAGAGAACTGTGTTCTCAATGAGAATGTTTGCATGATCTAAAAATTTGCTACTTTTAAGAACATTTACCAAGCCAGAAGAGATAAAATTAGATAGATAACTATGAAATTCAATAGAATTTTCCTCTTTAAAGTTAATAACTGAATTATCACAAAAAATGTGCTGGGTTTCTCTGTACGCTTGGGTTACTGTTTCAACTAATTCAATCTGTTTATTTTCTAGAGAATTGCTAGATAAAACTTGTAAGGAATTTGTTTGATTACTGTTCATTGAAAACACCGGGAGTGATGACGAAGATTGAGCGGATGACGTGCTAGCTGGAGATTTTTGAGCAGCATTGTCAATTTGTGACGTACCGACACTTGCTGCCGCAGCAGACAATATATCAATCGCTTTGATAACTAGCTTATTATCTTGTAAAATAGCAATTATTTGCTGCTTATAAAAATCTGGATTGGTAGCTGTTTCAGAACTTTCTTCGTTTGTTTTTCGGTTTATAACAGAATTGAGATTTTGTTTAAATTTTTTTGACCTTCTGCCCAATTTAATGCCATCTTTGGACATACCGAGATCAATGCATTTTTGAATTCGACAGTATTGACATCTGTTTCTTGTTCGAACATTTATTTCACAATTTCCACCAAACACACAATGTCTTTTATTTTGTAGGCTTATAAATGAATTATCACCCGTATTGTCCGCTTTTAGTTTTTCTTTACAAACACGCTTGAAAAACCCTTTACATCCTTCACATGCCAATACGCCATAGTGAAAGCCCGACGCCCTATCACTACATATCATACACTTGTTTCCGTCGTAAGTGGCTCCTCGTGGTTTCCCTGATGTTGCTTTACTCTTACGCATTGCCGTATCCTCTGTAAGTCTGCTTGTGGTACTTGGTTTAGGATCGCTCATATTTTTCTTAACATCATTATTCTTAATAAAAAAAGAAGCACATTTTAAAAATAAAAAAGACTAATATTTGCTTAGAACTTTGAAGCATAAAGTAAAATTATCGATCCTAGACAATTTATTCTAGGCAAAAAAAAAAAAGGAGTCTTGATAATTGGCTTCAAATTCTAGCTATTAAATCTAAAAAAAAAATAAAGTTCTTAAATAATTCAAGTCAAAAAACTTTATAAAGAAAAAACAAATCTATCAATTATTTAGGTCAAATACATAAAACTTTGTAACTTTTTTTCTTTAAAAATAGGTTGGCAAACAATTTGAAATTTTTTCAAAGTTACCCATCCTATATTTAAATTTGCAATTGAAATATCTTAAATTAGGCTATGAATTTCATCAAGACCTAGTTTTTGAAGGGGCTTTTTTTTGCCAACGAAAAGACTATTTGTTACTGGGGCAACCGGACACAAGTCACTGTTTGGGCATCGAATCCTGCTCGAATAGCATTTTTATAGCGCTGTAAACAAAACTCAAATTTTATAATAAAAAATTTCTTAAATAATAATAAAATATTTTCAAAATATTATTATTTTTTGAAATAATGTATAAATTAGAAATAATATGAATGCAAAATTTGCAATAAAATTTACAGAAATGCTTTCAATTTTTTATTCTAAATTATTCATTTGAAGTATTATCAACAATGACTGATGAAAATCTAATCATAACTATACGAGTTATTCGCTCATTTCATCATCGTAATTTAAAGAATCTAGTGCTTAAAAATGTAAATAAAAACACAAATATCAAAGACCTAAAACAAATAATTAATCAAGGTACATTTTTTTTTCAGAAGAAAATGGTCTAAAATTAAATATTATTTAGAAATTAAAAAAAGCAGTCTTCCTCCACCTTTCAAGACATTCACTTACGGTTTGTAATTGTTTTTATAATCAAATTATTTGATAGCTTTTTTATTAGATACTCTTAAAATTGAACACGTGCCATTTAAAGCTAAAGTAATCTTATTCATAAGAGATATTTTGCTCGAATAAATAAATTTTTTAGTCAAATGATCCTGTAATTAACTGTGAAGATGATGACATTCTAATTTTACAAGATGATCAAATTATTGCCAATACAATTGTTGTCAATGAGACAGAAATTTCTTATTTTTCGATGAGTGACTATCTAGAATACAAATCGAATAGAAGTGTTAAAATTGGTTAATATATTTATAATTATAACAAAATAAACCTTTAAAATCAATTGTATGCTTTTTAAACGTTTTCTTACCTGCTAGATTTATCTTAAAATATCAAATTTAATCACAGATAATACAGCCAAAAATCAGATTCAAGTCAAGTCTCAAAATTCAAATATTTTCGATTTTCTGAACATAGGTTTAAAATTGATAGAATTTCAAATGCCCATATTAAAATAAAATTTAAAAAAATTCGACAAAAATAATTAAAATAATTATTTTATTTATCATTTATTGAATTTCTGCACATTTTTGATTGTAATACACGTGCTTAAAATTTATATTTGATGATCAAAATCTTAATTTGTTTTCTGTTCAAATGATTTTTAAAAATTAAATTTAGGAAAATTTCATGAAAATTCTTGAAATTAGTATATTATTATTAATTTATTAATTATATTTAAATTTTCAATTACTTTATCGTTAAAAGCTCAATTTTTTTATTTTAGATTATTTTTTTCAATAATAGATTAATATATTAAAGTAAAAAAAAATAAAAAAATTTTTTTCATAATAAAAATAACGGGTTGACTTTTAGAAACTCAAATAATTAGATGTTACTTAATTTAATAAAAAAATCACTTTTTCAATTTATAATTAAAAAAATTTCAAATTATCAAATATTCATATTAGTTTAAAATCTTGTGAATAATACCAAATCAATTTCTTAAGGGTTTAAATGAAAATTTTAAAATGATTTTTCAATATATAATCAATTTATAAATTTAAATTAATTTTTCAACTTCTTCAAATTTAATTTAAAAATTATTTAAAAAAAAACGCTAAAAATATTGTTATTATTAAATTTTAATGACAGCTTTCTTAATTGATTACACATCATCATCTAAAAATGACAACTAGATTGAATAAAATACTCAAATTAATTAAGATATTTACCGTGAAAAAACCATTTAGTTTTTTTTGGATCATTCGGGTCACGGCAAGTTAAAACATAACGTTCGTCATCAGTTGGTCGTGATTTTGTTTTACAGCTACTAAGCATACTCAATATGGACAAACAAACTGATTGAACAGACAGAGCTGGTGACCATTCATCAGTTAAAATCGACAAGCATATATGACCGTTGCTATAAATATGTGGATGTTCGGGTATTTTATTACCGATGAACATTACTGATGGCGAATCGAATGGATATCGTTGTGGAAATTTGAACTGTAACTTGAAAGTTTCACCTTCGTAAAGAGTATTTTGTGCTCCGGCTACATTTATCACCCAGACATTTATGTTTCCTTCCACCGAATTGCGATCCAGGCTCATTCCTGGAATAGGATCACGCATAAAATTGGCTAGCTCTTTTTGCAATCGTAGAGCCATTATATTCACTGGATAAATATATTTAAAAAAATAGTTTATTTTTGTATTAATTATTTATATGAATTTAATTTTGCTATTTCTGAAACAATAAAAACAAAAAAAATTGCACTCGAGTAAATCTATTACATATTTTAAAAAATTATAAAATATTCAAAATTATTTTTTCATATTGGTATTTAAGGCTTTTTTTTATTTGTCCAAAAACGTCTGATTTTAATTCTAACGTTTCATTTTAAATATTTGAAAATATACATAAAATCAAAATATCATTAAAAATTTTTTTATTTTTGATGCGAGTTTATATTTTAACCATTGATAAAAGTTAAAAGAATCAATCATTTAAAAAGTATAGCTAGGACCTTGTTTTTATTTGTTATTTTGAAAATAAAATTTAAAGCTTTAAAAAAACGATCGATTATTTCTAAATTCTTCTAGATAAAAATTTTTATAACAATTTTCAAAAATGAACGTCAATTATTATTTTATGCATTCAGTAAAAAATAAAATTATAATTTTAATTTTTTTTTAAATTTAAAAATTTTCATTAAAGTTGACGATTGAAGTTGAAATTATTGATAAATTTAACTCTTTAATTTAATTGCTTATATTTTTAGGGGGTGACAAATTTAATTTTATAAGATGACAAAAAAATTAAAAGTGGTGACAAAAATATTTGTTGAGAAGACTTTTTAATAATTTATTAAATTAGAAAACTTTTTATGTAATGAAAATTTTTGATGAAAATATTGAAATTTTGCAGATGTTTTGTCATAAAAAAGATCAACATAATCTCAAACTAAGAGGATTACAATATTGGTATAATTAATTGACAAACTGATAATACCAGCTTTAAAAAGAAAGAAAAGATCTTTAAGATCAATAAGCTTAGATATTAATGCTCTAGACACGGCTCGCAAGAGCAATCCCAAATTTAGAACTAGCCAAATGTTGAGTGATCTTAACACATATAATCGGCAAATTTTCATTAAACGAATCATTAATTCTATAGAGATCCATTTCTCTAAAGAATTAATGATTCGTTTAATAAAAATTTGCCCATTATATGTGTTATTTGCAATTTATATTTTCAAAATTATGATAACATGAATCAGTTTATGGATCCATTCTAACTAACTCAAATGGTAGCAAAAAATTTCATAAAATGTATGATGTGACAGGGTGAATTTACAAGTCACTTCGAACTTATTCCATTTTTTTTATTTCAAAAAAACACCTCATGGGTGATGAAAAAAAAGAAAAAATTACAAATTAAATTCTAAAATTTAGAGAAAAAATTTTAAATTGACAAAATTCGCTTATTTATTTTAATATATTTTCCTTTTGTCGCTTGTTCGTATGGTTTGGTTAGAAGCTCAAGGATGCGACGGCTGTTCAAGTCACCCAGGAAGGCATTTACTGTTTACTGTTTTATTTTCTTATTCTTTTTTTGTAGTTCTAAAAATGAAAAGCTCTATTGAAAAAATTTAAGATAGTAATGTTGAAAATCAATTTTCAATTTTCATTTTGTAGAAAAAGAATCAATTTTTCTGAGGCACCAGAACCGATAAGAAAAAAATATTTACAGTTCTAGTGTTTAATTATTTTGAAACTTTTTAGATTGGAGTATTCGCCCTTTAATATTTATGATAATAAACTCTTGAACTAAGTATCACATTAAATTTAAAAGTTTGATAAGACCGGAAAGATAAAACTAGAGGAGGTCCATCTAAGTGCATCTACTTTTTAGATTTATACTTCTCAAGAACTTAACCTAATAATTTAACCAAAAAATTATTTTAACTGTTACTTAATTGATAAATATTTTTGATGAATGGAGTTGAATGTTACTTTTTTTTATTGAAATTTTAAAATTTCAAGATACAGTTTGATTATTGACTAGCAGACTCTTTCATTTAGAAGACAGTAATCATACGAAAGCTTTAAAAGTTCATTATTTAAAAATTTTATTAAACTATTGCTATTTTTTTTTAACTATGCATTCTGTATTTAACGTTTTTTTAGATAATAATCTAATTGATTTAAAGTTTTAATTTACAAATTAAATGAAATTTATCAAAAGTCTTGTGCTGAAAATGTAAACCTATTCTTCATCTGTTGAATATAGATTTTTAGATTGAAAAATATTAATTTAGGCGTCAAACTAGCATTTTTAATATTAACAAGAGCAAATTTAATGCTTATTATTAATTTCAGGTTATACAAAAAATCGCTGTGCATAGAAAAATTAATCAAATTTTTAAAGATATTTTAGAGAAAAAAGGACGATATCCTCTTAAAGACCTCTAAAATTTTCTCAAAAATAAAGATACTTTTGAGTTGACTGAATGATCAATGTCCCTCTCCTTCAAACTCTTATTTTTCCAACTTACTTGAGCTATTAACAACAGTCGCTTTTATGACAGTCTATGAATAAATTTTAGAGTTAGATTAATTAATTAAAAATTTGAAATATTTTTTTACTAATGTTATATGATTAATATACTATATAATTAATTAAAATTTATTCAGGGTATGAAAACTATGAACAATATGAATAAAATGAAATGTGTAAGAGTATGATATTTTGAATACATTGAAATTTTTAAAGAGAATGAAAAATATGAATAATATGAATAAAATTAGTTTAATCAAACATATGGAAATAAAAAAAAAGAAATATTAAGTTACCTCTAAAAAATCAATATGAAGTTTGTCATATCAAATCATATTGTTAATACATGACTTACTTGGTGGTTCACTTACTCAGATAAAGGTATTATATAAACCAAGATCGAGTTGAAGTTTAGTTTTTCAACTCTGAAAGAAACATGAAAATATGAATTGAAGTGCTCATAGATCCCTAAATACTGTAGAGCATAATGGTATATAGCTGAATATTAGATAAATTAAAAATTAATAAAAAAAAACAAAATTTTTTATGATTTTCCCTTAATAACAGTATGAAAGGTAATATTAAGTTTTGATAGTAAAAAATTTCAGCCCTGTTGATAAGGAGTAAAATATAATGAATAAACGGATTTAAACAATATTGACTATATTCTTTTAAATTCCTTCGCAGAGAAAACTACTTCGATTTGATAAAGCCATGTTTAAAAACTTAATTTAACTCATAATCAACGTAGAGAATAAATTAACTTATTTACCGTAATTCATTATCCAAATATTAAGTCAATTCCTCTTTTTTAAAAAAAGAGTTTTTTGCAAAATAAACTTTTCTCCAAAAATTCTATGAAAAAACACTCATTTTCAAAATAAATTCATCACGATCTAAATAATCAAATATAATCCAATACAAGAGAAGTTTGACAATGAAGCATTTATTTCAACTAATGATTTTACAAAAGCATAAGAATGGAATCGCTTGAATAATTCAATAATTGTTTACAATGACCAATTGTTTATGTCAGATAGGAAAAAAAACTCTAACTAAAGAAGACTGCAAACTATATTTGGAAGAGTTACAACAAAAGAAATGGCGATCGTTTGATACCATGATAATATTTTTATGATAATATTCAGTTTAAAAAAGAAAATTGTAAATTTAGTACCTGCTAATGTTCATTTTGGCTTAAACACCAACATTGTTCTCATGTTATATCATGTGCATATAGATCAAAATTATGAAGCTTCGACTAAATCTCAATATCGTCAAGATCAAGAAGTTTGTCCAAAATGCACCAATGCTTAAAAGAAGATATTGGTACTTTGAAAACAAATGTTAATTACTTAAATATAATTAAAAAAAAATAATTATCTTTTTTTGAGTATTTTTCTTAAAAAAACTTTTTTTTATTTTTTTTGGTATTCTAAATTAAATAATTATTTTTTATTGATTATTTTTATGTTTTATTAGAATATATGTTTTTTATTGAATTAGTATAAACAGGAAAATAATAAATATTTTGTTTAATTAAAAATATGTTCTTCTAATTAAAAAAGAGTGTTTTTTTTACGTCCTTTGTTAAATACTAATTTAAAGTAATTATTAAAAGAACTCGCAATCTCTGTCGTTAAATTATTTGAACTTTTAATGTTTAGTGAACTAATCGAGATTTGGGGCACTTTTTAAAATATTTTTTAAAAGGAATAAAATTTTATAAGATAGAGCTCTTAAAAATTTAATATTATTTTGTTTTTAATTCTTAAAAAATTTGAATTAATATTCAGAAAAAATATTTAATATTTTCATAAATAAATTTGAAATTTTTATTACTGTAGATCTCGCAAAAATGTAACGTTACCGTAAGCGTAAGTTTGTTAGCATTCATTTTAATATAAGTCTAAGCAGCTACCGAAAGCTTTGCCTTCCACAATTTTTTTAAAAAAAATCTCAAATTATAATTTTTAAATGATTTTTATTTTCAAATTAATTATTAATACTGATTATCTTGAATTTTTTAAAAAGAATAAATTTTTTGAATATAAATCAAAATTAAAAACTTTATTAATTTCAGCTTTTATAAGAATTTAAAAAGAAAAATTTTGAGTAAATTGAAATTTTAAGGGAAATCTAACTCTAACGCTTACGGTAATCGTTACCTTAGGTAACGTTACATTTTTACGAGATCTACAGTAATAATCTACTGGGCTTCTAATCTTAAAAAAAAAAGAAATGATAATGAAATTTTAATCCTATAAATGTCAAGCGGTCAAAATGACTTCTTTTACAAAATTTTAAATTCTCATATCTTTTGAATAAAAAGTACAAAAAATAAATCTTTTTCAAATTAAGTAGATTTTACTAAATGTTATCACTTGTTAATCTTTTAAAAAGAATTTATTTGGATGAAAATTTCGGTCAACTTAAAATCAGATTAGTTTTTAATGTTTTTGCAGAAATCGAAAAAATTACCATTGCTTAGATAGTTTAAATTTTCCATATTTTGATGCAAGTTTCTATTGAACAAAATCTCTCGGAAAAAACAAAAAAAAGGCAAAATTTTCAAGTTTTCAAATCAATTACAATTAATTTATTTAACAAAAATTTTTAGACAAAAATTATAAAAATTAGTCCAATGAATTGCATAAATAACTTTAAAAAATAGGATCTCCATATGCGCAGTCAGTTTCAATACCTAAATTATATTTGTCTCCACCATTCTTGTATGTGCTAGTAACAATTTTAAAAAATCCTTGTTCTCCCTAAAAAAAACAAATCTAATAAAAAAAATTCTGGAATTATCAATTAGCTTAATTACCCAAGGTTGGCCCCAACTTAAATGCAAAAATTAGTATTAAAATATCTAAGAATATGATTAAATTTTAGTACCTGTTTCTACCAATCCAATATTCAGTTTGGGTTTTATTATCAAACCCCCATCCAGTAACTGAAATTGCATGATTTATCTTAATTTAAGGTAAAAATCTAAAAATTTGATTTAATCTTTAAATCTTAATACTTCTGGTGAATCAAAATATTCTGAGTAAATTCCATTTGTATAGTTTTCGAATTTTGGAGTTGCCATTAAAGCACAAGCTATTGGGCCATTAGCAAATATTTCTGCTTTCATTTTATCCCTACCAGCAATGAAGCCATAATCTCCTACTTTCCAACGAGTATAACTATCAACTTGATGACATTGATTAAATGTTAAGCAAGTATAGCATTCATTGTATGGATTACTAATTAATTAATTAATAAATTGATAATTTTTAATTTTTAACCAAAAATATACCATTCTTGATCAATAGCTTGATAGTTATTACAGGTTTCATCTGGAATTCCTTTTTCATGGGCGTATTTGAAGACTGGAACCATGTCACCTCCATGACAAGTTCCTGCATTTCCACAATCAATTACATTTTGCACAGACAAATATGCTGAAGGCCATGATGCATTTCTTTTGATATTGATTCTATCAGCCAAAGCGCTAGTAGTTCCATGAGCCCAACATGAACCACAGTATTGAGGGATGTGTTGATTCCTAGTTGTAGATAAGTAATTTATTCCATCAATATTCCTCCAGTCCCAATTTAGAGGCAATTCTTCAATCTTCAAATATTCATGGGGTCTCGGATAATTTCTTTAAAAATGGAAAAAATAAA
The DNA here is from genome assembly GCA_016987375.1 of Brachionus koreanus. Classification (NCBI taxonomy): domain Eukaryota; kingdom Metazoa; phylum Rotifera; class Eurotatoria; order Ploima; family Brachionidae; genus Brachionus; species Brachionus koreanus. Next base: position 138,793 of record PJRA01000509.1, on the reverse strand, counting down.
TTGACCAAATAATTGACTTTAGGATTTTTTCTTACTTTACTCCTGCATGAGGAGTTTTACTCTTTATATAGCATGGTTCTCTGTTAAATCTTAGAACTCCACATGAAATTAAGGATAAAAGCTGAAATATGATTATAGATGACCCGAATAACATTTTAATCAAGCAAAATATCTAAATATATATTGTTAGACAAAAATTGAAATATTTAAATAAAATTATTTGATCATGTGATCATTCATACTGGTTAAAATTGAAATTTTTAATCATATGAAAAAATTTTGATTTATTTGTGATTTAAAATTTGCGTTTTTTATTTTTTAGAAAAAATATACTTAAGATAAAAATTAAAATCCTTTGATAAAAAAATAAAACAAAAAAATAATATCTAAAATTCCAAATCAATGAATATGAAAATCTGGGAAAGCCATTTTTTAGAGGATGTGAAAAATTTAATTTTTTTGACTAGGGGTCCAAAAGGATCCGATCCTGTGAAAAGTACGAGATATTCATCAGCAACAGCAAAAAAAAATAAAAATTTTCCATTTTTTTATTTTTTTTATCTAGTCCCATGGGACCAAAGTTTTTTATTTAAATTTATTCTATGAAAAACACTAGAAGCACTGAACGAGTTATTTTGTAATATCTTTTGTTTAATTTTTCAAATAAATATCTTTTTTGAATTATGTAGATTTTAAGATTTTTATTAAAAAATATTTTCTAATTAAAAAACATGAAAAAATACTAGATACAAAAAAAATGGCAAATTTTTACCAAATTTTTCATATGTAAATTTTTAAAAAAAAAAAAAAACTTGACTTCTTAGAACAAAATTTCATGCTCTTTCAAAAAATGTGTTTTTTGAATATATTTAATCTATGCGATTGAGATTTAGAATAGCAGGTATCTTCATAGGATCAGATCCTTTTGGACCCAAAAAATTACTTTCCCAAATTTTCATATTATATACAGATTAGGAATTTGAGATCGAATACCGCATCTCAAGATAGCGTCAAAATAAAATCAAGTAGAATTTTTTCAAAAAATAAAAACCAATTTTAATTTTCTAAAAATTTTATTTTTAAAAATCAATACTTAATTAAATTTTAATTTATTTTTTATTTATAAAAAAGTTTTTTATTCAAAATTCAACATTAGAATAATAAAGCAATTTTTATAATCTTTAAATCATTTTATACAATTGGATCAGCATAAGCACAGTCTTCTTCAATTGCTAAATTATATCTATTTCCACCATTTTTATAGGCACTCGTTACAATTCGGAAAAATCCTTGCTCACCCTTCAAAAAAAAAGATCTTTAGAAGAAAAAACTAAAAAAATGTTCGTTTACCCATGGTTGACCCCAGCTATTGCGTCCGATCCAGTATTCGATTTTTGTTTCATTATCAATACCCCAACCAATCACTGATACAATATGATTAATCTTAGAAAAATTAAAAATTTCACATGTAAAAAATCTAAATTATTTTAAATCTTACTTGCGGAAAAGTATGATACTCTGAAAAAATTCCTGATTTGTAATCATCAAGCTTTAAGGTGGCCATGATGCCACATGCAATAGGTCCATTAGCATAAATCTCAGCTTTCATTTTGTCTCTACCTGAAACACTTCCATAGTCACCAACTTTCCATCTTGTATAATTTTTTAATTCATGGCATTCGTTGAAACTTAAACATGTATAACATTCATTGAACGGATTACAAGCTTGGTCTTTAGCCTGATAGTTATTACAGGTCTCATCAGGTATGCCTTTATGATGTGCGTACTTATAGACTGGTATCATATTTCCTCCATGACAACTTCCTGCATTTCCACAATCAATTACATTTTGTACAGATAAGTAAGCCAAAGGCCACGCTGCTTTTCGTTTTATATTTATTCTATCAGCCATTGCACTTGTGGTTCCGTGTGCCCAACAAGATCCACAGTATTGAGGGATATGTTGATTTCTGGTTGTCGATAAGTAGTTTCTTCCGTTTACATTTCGCCAGTCCCAATTTGCAGGAATATCATTCATATTCAAATATTCATGAGGACGAGGATATGTTCTTAACAGGATTTTATTTTTTTTTTAAATTTAATATTTTTTTACTTGACACCAGGTTCTGGATTTTCCGATCTTATGTAGCATGGTTCATTTACATATTTGGACAATTTTCCAAAGCCACAGCTAAATATCCCTACAAATATTAAAGAAAAAAGAATCTTTTCAGCTTGCATATTTGCTTTTTGTGTAATTTAAATTTTTTTGAAAATTCAATTAATTGTTGCATTTATAATTTCACCAAATTTTTGATCATGTGATTTTGATTTAAAAAAAAAACAAATCACATGACCATGAATTTTGATTAGTCTAATAATATATTTAAAATTATTTGTAGCAAATAGATAATATTTTTGTTAGAACAATTTAAATTAAGTTAAAAGAGAAGCTAGATGTAAAATAAAATCGAAAATAATATTTTTTATTGAATTTTTTAAAATTTTATATTTTCTAAACTGCTGAAAACAAATAAATTAACAAATTTTACCTGGCAAAAATTCTTGTTTTTTTTAAAAGCATTACTATATTTATTATTTATTTTAATTAAAAGTCCCATGGGCTGAATAAAGGGAATATAAGGCATATGAAAAACAATAAAAAATACTGCATTGCTTGATTGTAAAATAAGAAATAAAATGATGTAAAAAAATCTATCTTTAAAAGGTCATTCAATAATAATTAAAGTAAATAAAATTTAATTCCATAATCAATTTGATTCTGGGGATAAGAAACTAAAAAGAATCAATTAAACAACGATTTTTCTCCACAAATAAATGATGGGTCCGGGTAATTATGTGACTCGATCTGTTCACATCTTTCCTGGCCTAAAATTATGTGAACAAAAAATAAAGAATAAAAAAATTTTTTTTACAAATCAAATTACCTTAATTATGTGTTCAAAAATGAAAAAATGTTATCAAGAAAAAAATTTTGTGACAAATATAAAAATAATTTAGCCCGAGACTATTTTATTATCTAAAAAAAGCTTAATGAATATTTAAATTAGTCATTTAACTGGCCAATATCCTAATGTTTTTTTTGTTTGATGAGCCTTTAGATATTTTAGTTACAGTTTTTTCCATTCAGTTTTTTCCATTTTTTCCATTCGGGTCACATAATGAGAGAAAATATTTAGGTCACAAAATTTGAGAACGGTGGGTCACATAATTACCCAGACTCTTGATAATCAGTAATTAGGATTAGAATTTTTGGACTAATCCATAACAATGACATGAGTTTTCTTTGTACATTATTAAGTTGCTTTTTGTAGATACAACGAAGGAATGTCAAGATATCCAAGTACACATGTATAGTTGTTCAATCATTTCTAATTGCAAGGTCTTAACAGAAGTTTAATTAGTGAAAATTTGTTTATTCCTAGTGCTTTTTTAATTAATGAATTTTTTCTTATGTTTAGTTCATCCATTCTGTTTTCAGTGAAATAGACCAAATCTAGAATAGTAATACAAAATTGATTGACAAAACTGTTTGTAAAAAAAACTAATTAAATATAGACAAGCAGACCAGCTAGGACCTCTTTATTTTATTGTAATTTTCTTCAATAAATTTACAAATAACTACTGGCTAATCTTGAGATCTAAGTATTCTAAATTTTAAGTTCGTGGCATCTCAAGCATATTAAAAATAAAGCTTTTTCTACTCGAAGATATGTCATTTTAAAAGATTATCTGATTTATTTAAATTCCAACTTTGAGCGTATCTCAAAATTTGTCCAGGAGGAATTTACTATATCCAAATGACGTGATTCTATTACAATGTAATCCTAAAAGTCATTCATTGAAAAAAAAAAAGGCTCCATTTGTGTATGCATCGAGATTTAGATCAGCACATTCATTGAATAAGTCGTTAATAAAATAATTAAACAAATAAGGACAAAAAACTCCTACCCCCTTTGCTTGACACCCTCAGTTGTTACCATATATTATCATATCTCCTACTTTGTTGTGATATTTCACACTAATCTTAGAGAGACTATCGCCAAATTTCATTTGGTAGACTGTTAATAAACAGTCAAACTTTTCATAATTTATCAAACACTTAGCTTTCATCAAAGAAGATAACATGAAGTTTTTGACTATTCTGTCAATAATAATCAAAAGTCATATTTACTGAAAAATAATTAAAAGTCAATTCTTGTATGAAACGTTTTTTTGCAACCAAATTGATTGATATTTATTTTTGTAGATAATTCCATCTAACTTAATAGAAGTGATTCAAAAAGAAAAAGATAATGAGCTCGAAAGTCAGTTGAATATTTGTAATTCCTCATTTTGGAATTGGTATAACCTTTGAAACATTAAATAATTATGTTAAATAATCAGCAAGTTATTTAATTTGCAATCAAATATTTAGTCTCTTGAGAAAAGATAGACCAGATGAAAAAAAGTTGCAATAAATCTAAAAACTTGTAAAATTATACCAAAATAGAGAATATTTTGTTACGAGTGAAATTAATACTAAAAAGGTGTTTTTGAGAAGTTTTTTTTTATAAATAATAAATTTTTTACTTCATTAAATCAAGAAAATAAAAAATTAAAAGAAACTTAAAATTTCTTTAATTAAAAATTAAAATAATTAAAAATTTCAATGGATAAATTAATGTTTGTTTATACAAAAAAAATGTTCACAAGCGCCTTGAATTGATTCTATTAAAGTTATTATTTGACATAACACACACCGTTGAAAATTTATCTAGTCTGTTCTTATTTACTACTGTCATGCTAGAACCAGCTGAAGACATTCTCGAAAGTGAAGTTTTATTATTTATTTTCTTGTGTTTCAAACAGTAAACTTGATATAACTCGTTGAATTCTGAATAAATATGACTTCGAAATTTTGCCCCAATAAATACGTAAATAAAAGGATTCAACAAACTGTTCGAATATGTAAGAGTATGTGATACAACTTTTATGATGTACATGGCGTCATTGTATGGAAATGACGAGTTAAATACAACTTTCCAAATTTGGATAACATGTGCTGGTAGCCATGTGAGAGCAAAAGTAAAGGATACTGTAGCAATCAATAGAAGAATTTTAAACTTTTGTTTCTTTATTGTCAATGCTGAGTTATTATGAGTAGCGTTACTACATTTTTTAGTGTTTGATTGCTTAAGAAAGTTTGTTCCTTCTTCTCTAACTAATAATTTGTTCATTTTTATAATCGATTTCTTTGAATTTAATGATTCTTTTCTCTTAATTTCAAGATTAATTGATTGATTATCCGAAATTTCGTCTTGACCATAAAAATATGATTTTTCTGATCTATTTTGATCAAGTTTATTTTCTCCTTTTTCTCTATTTATTGTGTGATTTTGTTGCTGTCCTCTAGAGAAGTTTTTTGATTGTTCAACTAGCCTTTGGTCATTTGAATTGCTATATATTTTTATGATCATTCGCATGTAGCAAAATATTATTGTCATCAATGGCAAAACATAAGAAATTAGAACTGTATATAAAGTGAGGCCGATTTCAATTTCTTTTTCGGGAAATTTGCTGATGCAATAAGTAACATTCGAGAGCTTGACTTGATTGTAGTAAATAAAATATGGAATGTTGAGCAAAAGAGATGCTACCCATATTATTATATTAATTGCAAATGCTAGCTTTGTTGTCCTAAATTCAATTGATTTAAATGGGTATAAAACTGCTAAGTATCGGTCAACTGTCATTGCTGTCAATGTGAGGCAAGTTGCTTGTACAGAAGACTTAAAAATTCTTTTTAAAAATTTTTTTGAAAAAAACACATAAACTTTAGAGCGAAATACAGCATATCTGTTGATTTTAAATATTCTTTGGAAAATTTTTTTAGAGTTAAATTGTGTTTATTAAATAGTTGAAAAAAAATTTCCTCAATTTCTGTCTATATATAATAGAAACAAATATTCACAAATGAAATTGAAGGTATTGAGAAATTCAAAAACAAATAGACAAAAATTCTTCCTTTTTTGAAATATTAAAATTTACTAAAAAAAAAAGCATTTAATACTCAAAGACCGGATAAATTTTTTGATCCTTTTATTTGAATCTTATTTATACTTTTTAATAAAAAAATAAAATTATTTTATATTGTTTTTGATTTAAGATATGATTGAAAAAAAAATTATAAAAAATGATTAATTTTATTGAATAAAAAACAAATAAAGGAAGTTACAAAAGGGATCAAAAAGACCCCTCCGGTTTTTGAGTGTTAAAAAAATATTGCAACAAGGTGCAACAAAGAACAATTGAACTTTTTTTGGTTAAAATATTTTTATCTTTTTTGGATAAAAGACAAAAAATGAAACATCAATACGATTTAAATTGATTGTTGATTTGATTTCCTAAAATAAAAGAAAGTAAAAGTTTTATTTTTGAATAAAAAAGGTGCTACAAACTATGTTGCCCTTTGTTGCAGTATTTTTTTAAATTTTATTTATTTGAGTAAATTTTTATTTGTAAAAAAAGAAAGAATTTTTGTTTGATTTGTTTTTGAATTTCACAATACCGAAATTGGATTTATAATTATTTTTTTAAAACAAAAATTATTGTTTGTAAAATTTTTAATTTTGAGATTAAGTTTTTGAAACAAATTTACAAAAAAAATCCATTATCGAACAAATTTTTACAAAATTTTATATTATTCGATTTTAATTGTTTTATTCAAATTAAATAGGAAAACTATCAAGAAATCAAAATTTGTAAAATAAGAAATTTGAATCTATAATATTTTGTTTTTTTATGAATAAAAACACATTGCTCTTCAGATTATTTTTCCAAAGAATTTAAGAAAATTTAGTCACATCTTCTATTTTTTAACGGATCTTAAATTTATAATTTTTCTAATAAATTTTGTTTTTATTTGTTTCATTAAAATGAAGAACTAACTATTTAAATAGTCTTTTTTAATAAATTATCTTTTTTATTCGAAAATTAACTTACAAACATTATTAAATTTTGAAAATGGCACATAAACGCTCCAAACTTCCATTCGTTATAAACATATGCTGTCATCGTTACTGGCACACAAGCGATTGTAAAACATAGATCAGCAATTGATACATTTATAATATAACAATTTGTACAAGAATTTTTATACAGACGTCTTTTTAATATAACATATATTATTAGACCATTTCCTTAAAAAAAATAAATCATTATTTTTAAAAATTTATTGTTTAAAATAATTCAAATAAATATTTATTAAATTTTACCTATTATACCAAGAAAAATGATAAGTGACCAGATGATTGGAACAATAATGTAGAGTTTATATCGAATATTTGGATCTTCGCTATCTGAATAGTCATTACTCGGGTTGCTTGTATTAAAACTCATGTTTTATTTGCTATACTTCTGAGAAAAACACAATCTCGTCCAAATTTATTTGTGCAAAAATATTCTTGAAATCTTTTCAATAAAAATCTATAAAATATTCAAAAAATATTTTTCTAATTTTAAATAACAATATATAAATGAGAACAATATTTAACAATTCCCTTATCAAAGGCTTGCATGATTTATTTCGATTAATATTCACTTTCTATTCAAAATTCATTAGATTTTTAATAAGAAAATGAACAAAAAAACTTCCTGGTTTGAATCATTGTCTTTTTTGACAACTCCCACTTTTTTGAATGCATCATTAAACTATCAATTTTAATGCTACGACTCTTAAGTATTAATAGCTAATTGATTTTGTCATTGAATAAGTATTTTTCAAAAAATAAATTTAAGTCTTTATATGATAGACCGTCAATGAAATTACTTAAGTTTTAAAAATGGTATTTTTGAAATATTAAAATTTTGTATTAAATCCTTTGAATGTCATTTCAGTTACTGATTTTTACTCTCATAACATTCTGTCTTATTTAATATTGATGTATTTCTTAAGGCAAATGTGTCAAAGACAGCTTAGTAATTAGGTATTATATGGTGGATGATGCATTCTCATTCTTTATATTGAATGATTTCCTCTAATTTTCTAATATTTTGAATAATTTTTCCAGCAAAATAATTAACTTAAACCAATTAAGTTTTCAAAACAATTTAAACTGATGTTTTTTCGAATTTAATTCTAAAAAACAATAAAAAAAATTCAATGATTTTTCTTTCAGGTGAAAAAATAGTACAGCTAGAAAATACTTTTTTATATTTTATACTTCTGAGCCGTCGTTCAATCGAAGGTATTTATGATGAAATTGCTCAATTAGAATAATTTAACCTTAATTCAAATAATACATATCAACCATTAAATTTAATTAACGCTAGGCTCATTTAATTTTTTATGCTAGACCAATTTTACTTATTTAAATCTAAAATCTCTCAAACAAAAAACAATTAGGTTTAAAATAACAAATTCAATTTTAAGGAAAAATTAATTGGATTTGAAGATTCTTATTCTTGTAAAATAAGTAGAAGGTTATCATAAAAGTTATTAAGAGTCTTATTCATATTTAAATATTTTCTATAATCACATAAAATTAATTAAATATTCTCTGTTAAATAAGTCTAAAAACATTGCTAAAATCTCAAGCGAATTGACTATGCATTTAAATTGAAAATCAACTGAATTGACTTTTATTCATAATAAAATAAGATTTTACATTTCAGAATTTTTTTAATTAGAGGATTAATTAACTAATTCAAATCTTTGGTTCTGGAAAATGTGAACACAATATCATGTGAGACTGTCAATAGGCTTTTTATAGAAAAATGCTTCTTTTCTTTTAGATGAAGCAGAATTTTAGTGGAAAAAAAGCTTTTTGATTTATTTTATTTAGCTGAATTATTTTTTTAAATAAATGATTAATGAATAATCACGAAATTCAAGAATAAAAATTTAAAATTTGCTAACGGAACAACCCTATTTGAATAAATTTTTTAAAAAAATTCAATACTAATTACAAGCAATTTAAGCTTCTTTAAATATTTTTTAGGAATTTGGGTATTTTATTTAAATATAAATACAATGAGTTATAATTTTATGAGTTATAATTTTAAAAACTATGAAAAAGACATAGTTTTCAGTGACTATTTACAATTTTACAAAATCAATTGAAACCAAATTGAATTAATACATTAATTGATCAGAAAAGAGTCATGTATCATCAAGTTATAACAAAAATCAAATTAGAATGTGTACTATGTCTTTTATTAATCAAAGAATCTGTGGAAAAATAAATTTGATAGTGTTAAAAATATACGAAAAAAAATAAATTTAATTCCAGATTAAATTGGAATAGAAATTAAAAATATATTAAACAAAAAAATATCTTTTTTTTTTATAAAAAATTATACTTTCTTTTCCCTTAATAGTCTTAAGCTTAATTTTAAATAATAAAATTGAAAATAAAAAAATAAAATAAAAATTCAATTGATAAAAAACAATATTTTTAATTATTTTAAGTAAATTGATACATTTGATTGATTGTATTCAAGCTAAAAAATTTCCGTTCATTTTAAATTAAAAAGACTTTCATTAAAATATCTGATTATTCTTTTAAGTCTAATTTAGTGTAAAAGCTTATATTTAATTATATTTTAAATCTTAAAAAACCTCATTTGTTTCTGAATTAATAATTCCTAAGGATATATAAGCCGAATGATAATACTAATTAATCCAGGGAATATCTTTGAATCTAATTGAAAATTCGAAATAAATCCGATTTTAAAAACTAAAATAATAATAAGAATTTATAATAAATTTTTATTTATTGTTTCATATTCAAAAAACGTGAATATCACAATCTAAAAGGTGATTAGACTCAAATTTACTAAAAAGAAATTTACTTCGAAAAATTTTCTATAATATTTTTTATATTAAATTTTTCTTTGGTACCAGTTAAGACATCAGGACCAAGGTATTGTAAATTAAATAGATCAAAATACAATTTACTGGCGTACAATTTGACAAATAACAGGAATAATTTTATACATAATGTTATGAATGAGAAAAAATCAACAAGCTCAAAAGAAATTAATAAAAAATATTTGTAATGAAGATTGAAAATGAAATGACTTAATGCTAACAACAGATATTAAACAAGTCTTTGAAAATTTGACTCATTGACTTATCCTGTTCTTTAATTAAATTAACAATCAAGATTTATTTGTTTATCTGTCAAGATTTAAAATATTAAAACTTTTCTATTTTTAAAATAATTAAAAAAATATTTTTTTTCAGACTAATAAAATTCAAACAATATTAATTAGAGTTTGGTTAAGAAAAAAAATTGGTCTATTTATAAATAACAAAAATTAAAGTTTACGTTGTTATGGGAATGTTATTTCGTTGTTTTTCTACAAACTCAATGGCATGTATTGTTAATTAAAATGGCATAGAATATTGAACCAATGTTATCTAATAGCTTAGCGAAATCGTCACAATTCTTTTCCTCAAGCCAGGTTGACAAGGGAACTGATTCGCAGATTAGATTCATGACAGGTACCTTGTCACAGCTTGTAAGTAGATCCAAAATACCAGGCAGCCAGGATATAATTACTGAAAATACCTTGACTAGTTTGAACTCAAAAAACTTTGAAACTTACTTGTGAGTGAATTTGTTATTTACATAGAATAAATATTAATTAACTTAACTAGACCGAGTATTAGTGATCAACTTAAAGTTGGGTTTTATTCGACTGACAGATGTACTCAAACAGATGAATCTGAAATAATAGTTCTTAAAAGTGCAACTGAAAATCTTGAGCATCTTTGCCAAGTTACTTTATTGAAAACATAAATAAAATTTTTCCTGGAAAAAGTATTAATTTTTTAGGAAATAAATCGTGTAAAAGCAGATCTTAAGTTTGCTAAAAATTCATCCGATAATCAGTTTAATCAAGAGCTTAGCAATAAAAGCATCGAAATGTAATGAAATTTTAGTCTAAACAAAAAAAATTGTTTTAAAATTTTTTTCTTCAAGCTATACGGCTATTAACACCAAAATATCAGAGTTGCTATCAAATCAGGAACAAGTAATTTGAACATAATTTTAATTTCATCTAAAAATTTTAATTGTTTTTAGATTTTAGAACGAATTAGACATGCTTATAAATCTAAATTAGCTAATGCGATTTCCTACTTTCAAAAATTATCTGACGTAAGTAAATGTAGAGATTTGCTTATGATAATAGCTGTTTTTCTCATCAGGATCAGAAACAGTATTTTGTGACCGAAACTGAAAAGTTGAATGAAAGATTGAAAAAAAAGAGCTCAAGTTCCAATTCGAACGAATTCATAAGAGAATTACAACGAAATAATGCTGAACAAGAGATAACAATTAAAAATTTAACTGATCAGCTCAGAGAAAACGCTGAAAAAACCCAAGTAAGAAGAAAAAAATAAAAAAAAATTACTGAAAATATTTTTTCATTCCGTAGATTATAGAACCGGTAAAATCTATAATTTTTTAGAAATTTTTTCACACTTTTAAAGGCTAATTACAATGCTTTTTTTTGTTCACAAATATGGCTAAAAATTTCAAGTGATTAAATAAATGCTAATAAAATCGGCTTTATTCAAAATTTTAAAGTTTCAAAAAAAATCACATCAAAGTACAAAATTTAAAGAAAATAAACTAAATAGCTTACTCTAATTATCTAATAATAAAATAATATCCAATTTTTTAATTGAAGATTAATTTAAATAGATCTCAGTAGATTTAAATGGATTCATAGCAATTAATTCTTGAAAGTCATTTAAATGAAACCTAATTAAATTCCTAAATTATTTTTATTTAAAATTTAAAATACTGTAATTTCAGATTTCGATAAAAAATCACTAACGCATTTTAAATTATCTGTTTAATATAATATTTAAAATAAATAAATAATCAAATTAACTTATTTGAATTAATTCTGTCATATTAATTATAAACGTCAAGTGTTTCCTCCAAACAATAACAACTTCTAAGTTAAATTTCAACCAACTTATAATTTTTAAATTTTTTATTTTACAAAATTTTTTCAAAATTTTAAAACAGGCATTAGAAAAATGAAAAAATACTGTCTTATTAAGCCCAAGGAAGAAGATTTTCTCAGTCTCTATCTTATTCATAAATTTAATCAAAATAAAAATGACTCAAGTTTCAAAATATAATTTATCTAATAAACAAATCTCATAAAAATTGAATTTCAATAATATAATACCAAAAATGACGATTGCAGCTTTGATTTGAAAAGCGCTTTAAAATTAATTTGTCTTTTTTGATTAATAAATAGAATTTTATTTTTTAGATAGAAAATGATCAAAAAAATGAAGAATTAGAAGCCGAAAGAAACAGCTTCAAAGAGAATAGCGCTATTCAGCAAAAAAGGATTCAACGCTTGGAAGAAGCCCTAAACATTAAAGAAGAGGAAACAGAAAGATTGAGTAATTTTTACTCAAATAAAATCCAAAGTTTTGACACTTAAATTTCTAGACTCGGATATAATAAATCTTCAAATGCAAATTGATAGAGATAAAATCCAATATGAAGAAGTAAAACTTAACTTACCAAAGTTGATTCAAAGATGATTAAGAAAAATTTGTTTTCCCAATAAAGATTAGTAAAGAATTACAGGATTTCAAAGCAAAATCCGAACAGGAAAAAAACAAAATGAGAAAAGAATTTGAAAAACAAAAGCTGGCAATGGAAACAAAATTTAATGAAAAAATGAAAGAATCAACTGAGCAAATAATGAACGCTGCAAAACAGGAATTGAAACAACAGCAAATGCTACAAAAACAACAAGAAAATGAGTTGATGAAAGAAAGAAAAAGACAAGAAGAAGAATATCAGCAGATGCTAAAGCAACAACAAGAAGCTTTGGAAAAAGAGAAACTTGAAAAAGAAAAAGAGTTGGAAAAAATAAAAAAAAGCAAAAAAATGGAAGAAGAAGCTTTACGACGAGAACAACAATCCATAGCTGAATCAATGCAGAAAGAAAGGGAAAAAGAACTTTCTTTTGTCAAAAATGCTGCCAATAGAGATAACGAATTAATAACTAAATTAAAGACAAATGAAACTAATCTAAAATCCGAAATAAATCGTCTTAAAAGAGAGATACATCGTAACAATGAAACATGGGAAAAAAAATTTGATATACTTAAAGACAGGTATGACTGAATTATTTTGTTAAAATTCTAGAATGCAAAATAATTATTTTTAACTTTTATTTCGAATGACAGCTTACATGCTATTAAGCATGAAATGTACATAAGACAGAGCCTACAAAAGCAATCGGCTCATTTGGCTTATGCGTCAGTAGCTTATACTGTAAATATTTGAAAAAATTTAAATTTAAATTTTTTTATTTTATACTGTTCTAAGATGAATCAGGCTCCCAGCTTTCAACAACAGTTTCCGCAAACAAATGATGCTAGAACATCCAATAAAACAGTTTTGGTAAATATTTGATTTGAAAAGAATAAAATAGCTTTTTGATTAATATTTTATTGCTAAGCCTTCGATCAATAGTGCTCCGAATTCAGAACCAAAACGTTCACTATCGATAACTGTTCCCAGTCGTCTCTCAGGCAACCTTGATCAAGATGAAAACCAAATTGTTGATGAGCTTGAAATGTACCAATTAAAAGAAGAATATTTTGATGATGTCGAATTGATTAAATCAAAATAGCTATAAAAATTTATTTTATAAATATAAGAAAAAAAATGGAAAGTGTTCTTTAAATATTACAAATATTTGTTTTTAATAAAGTCATTTCTATTTACTTAAGTGCTTCGAAATCTAATAACCATTTTTTAATTTCTACTCCGCCATTATAGTTGCCTATCTTATTATTTGAATTTATTACTCGGTGACATGGAATTACAATGCATATTGCATTTTTTCTCATCACACTACCAACTGCTCGTTGTGAATTTGCATTGCCCGACAAAATTGCTAAATTTTTGTACGTAATTATCTCGCTAAATTTAATTTCAATCAGCTTTCTTAAAACATTTTCACTAAATGAACCTGGTTTGCAAACTTTCGACCAGCAAATATACTCCTCTAAACTATTTGGTGGTAATTTTGAAAAGTATTTCTTCAAATATTTTTCTAGTTCTAACAAAGGAATGCTAGGATTCTCTTCATCATCTTGAATTTTTACTTCATGATTAAAATTTGCATCAAAATGCTTAAATTTTACATTATGAAGTCCTTTTTCACAAGACTTTACACTTAGCAGCCCAATAGGTACTGAAATGATAAAGCTTTTGGATTTTCCGATACAAGTTTCCATTTTGGAAAATTACTAGAAAAATTTCAAATTCAATTTTAAAATCTAATTCTAATTCATATAAATTAGAACAATTTTTAAATACCATTAATTTTTTGTAAATTTTTTTCTGAAAAAAATTAAAATAAGTCAAGTCAAATTAAATCAGTTACAAGATTTTTTATTTTCTTATAATTGAAAAATAAATTAAATTAAAATCAGAAAAAAGCTTTTATTTAAAATCTAAATTTTAAGACTGTGCCATTAGAAGAAATTAAAAATTTTGAAATATCTATTGAATTTAAACTGATTAATCAGGCTTATGAAGTCAGATTTTATTTTTTTAGTTATTGATTTAGTATAATTTAGCAATAATATGGATTTTACTGATCTTAATGTTATTTTATTTTATTGTAGTACACCAATTATTTCGGTTTTTTATTCATTAAAATTTAGAAAAAACAAAGAAGCTATGAGATGTGATTTCAATTTTTAAATGTGTCATGAAACAATCATATTTTTAAATATTTTAATCGCAATTAAACAGTCTTGTTAATCTTAATTCGTTTAATACATATCATGACTTGATTAACAAAAAAATAGAAAAAAGCATTTTATCATGAAAATTTTAAAAATTGTCCTTTAGCTAATTTTTACCATTAAAAAAAAGAACAATTTATTTTATCTAGCTTTGACACACAAAAAAAAATAATTAGATGACTTAAATTTTATTAATTTAAATGCTGATATTTTTTTTTTGTCTGAACTCACAATTAAATTCAAGTGAAACAAAATTAGAACCAGAAATACTTTTTGATTAGCTTCCTTTAATATGTTGAGAGCATAAATTTAGCTAAGTAGACTCACTAAAATATATGTTAAAATAGATCAAGTTTGAAATGTTGTTTAGTTCAAATAATTTCGATATGATTGATGACAGAGTTATCAATATTTTTTAAAAATTTATGACCACCAAGAAAAACTATGAATTAAAAGAGAGAGGTAGAACGAAACATATAAAGAGATAAAAAAACATAAAGCAAAATTTCAATTTTACTTAAGAGAAAAAAACATAAAATCATTTGAATTAAAAAGATAAAAAGCATAAGCCAGAATCAAAAATTTTTTAAAAGAAAAATACATATATTCAATTGAATAAAAGGAATAAAAAACATTAATTTTTACTTTTATTTCTTAATTGATCATATTGTAAACAAGGACCAACTTTTCGCTTCCGACCTGCTTTGGGTCTATTTAGAAAATATTTTGTTGTTACTTCAATTAGATGAGGACTATTGCTTTAGCACAGAGTACAATTTTTTCTAGCTTACCCGAATTAAAAGCCCGATAAATCCAGAACTTTCTGCTTCAAAGCTCCAACAGAAACAACGTAAATAACAAAACGAATTTCTAAATTACTTTTTTAAATTAGAAAAAAAAATCTAATAATTTCTTCTTTTTTAGAATTTTAAATCATTTTTTTAAAGTGGACTTATAAACCTGATTAGAATTATTTTTTACGATAATCAAGTCTTTTTTTAGAAATAATTTTTAAATTTCATTTAAATCGTATTCTTTAACTTAAATTTCTTAAGATAAAAAATATTAAATATATGAGTGAAATTTAAATTATTAAATGGAAATATAAAGCCTATTGAAGGAAATTTGAGAAAATTTTCTTATTTTATATATTGATATTGATTGTTTAAATTAAATAATAAAATGTAATTTATTATAAGATACATTATCTAATATTGTCTTGTTTTTATTTTTTTTACATCACCTTAAAGGCGTTAATTGAATAATGTAATTAATAATTTGTGGAAGTAGTCTAAAAACTGAATTTTTTTTTAAATTGCATGCTTACTGAAACTTGATTTCTAAAAAACAAAACCTAAAATTAAATTAAACAAAATTCGTTATTAAAGTTAAAGAGTAAAAAATTAAGATTGCATTTTTTGATGTTAAACTGAAATTTTATTTAATAAGCTACTTAAGATATTAAAAAGATTTAATTTTTTTATATCGTCAGAATTTGGCGCTAAATGAATTAAATAAATTAATTTATTCAATTATTATGACTTAATGAAATATCTAAATTTCTAATTAGTATTTAATGTTTTATCACAATAATTACTCAAATTCAATATCAGTTTTATTTTCAATGACAAATTTAATAAGATGAAAATTAATCAATATGACGTTAGTAGAATTTTCGAAAAAATTGATTTCATCGTGAAAGAATTATTAAATGAAAGGGTTAATGAGAGAATTATTATTTGAAATTAAAACAAATCTTTTTTTCTGAAAAATATATAAAAACCTTCAATATTTTTTTTTATGCAAATTAAAAATAAAATCATTTTAATAAATTTTCTAAATTGATTTCTAAATAAAAGCTTAAAAAATTTATTCTAATTTTACAAAACATAAACTAAAATTGATTTTTAATCGAATCTGCACGAATATTTAAATATTCATATTTTTATATTTTTTGAGCAATTTATCGGATGTAAAAAAATCTCTCAAATTATTTGGTAAAAAAAAAAATTAAAAATTTTTAAAATTATTGCACAAAGCTAAAAATATAAAAATTTAAAAATGTAAAATTATTTTCATTTTGCCTTAAAATCATTAATTGAATGTTTGAAGCAAATCAAGGTTTGTTTTGTATGATTTTAATTTGTATAAAATAATATCAAATACAAATTACAATTTTCAAAATTTGAGTAAACTTTGGGTCAAATTAGCATTTTTTTTAATCCAATTTTTTGATTACTTTAGAAAAGAATTAATTTGTCAGTTTAAAAAAAAATCAAATCTTGACTTAAAATAAAATTAATGCATCTAATATAAAAGAATTTTTTTTTCTAAGAATATTTTAAAAATAAAATACTAATAATACTTCTTAAAGCAGTCAATAAACTAATCATAATTTTCTTAAAATCAATTTTTCAATTTTATTAGCTAGAAAAAGAAAATCAGAAAGAAGAAATTTTTTACAATCATCATCTTTTTTAATCTAAAAAATTATCATTCAAAAATTTTAATTTATTTTAAAAAATTTTTGAAATAATTAATGCAGGTTAGCATTAAGTTTCTTGGTTTTAAAAATAAAGTTAAATAAATTTATAAAATGTAAAAATTTTTTATTCAATTTATTGATAATTATTTTGACAAAATAATTTTTTAAAAAAGGCTAGACAAGCTTAAAAAACTACGCAATACGATTCAAGGCGTATATCTTTTGCTGTGTCTAATTTCGTTTAATAAAATTTAGATGCCTATAAAAGAATTTTTTATTTTAACAAAACGACACTAGTATACATGTTTAGAGAAAGTTTTGAAGAGATTATAAAATAAAGAATTGCTTTTTAAAAATGTAGTTCATCAACTAAATGTTAGTTAATTTATGATAAATAGATTATAATTCAAAAATAAAAATTTAACATCAAAGAGAATAGCGAGCTCAAATTTTCTCATAAACAAAATTAATCAAAATAACAAGACACGTCTAATATCATTTGTGAATAATGTTAAAAATCTGTTGCGCAACCTTTATTGTATTAGCAAATGTAATTTGTAGATTTTTTTCTCCAGACAAAGTATTCATTCAAAATTTTAACTACTTAAGTTTAGAATTGAATATAGGATTGAGATCATTATTTAGTTTTGGTTACTATGTTTGGTAACTAACCAAGTCCTCCTCTGATAAGATCAGTTTTAGCTTAGTAATACCTTTGTACACGACAAAGCAACTCTTTTAAGAAGAAATTAGCATAATTTTAAAGAAGTTTCTTTTAATTTCCAACCGTTTGTTTTATTTTGAAGCTTAGAATTTAATTATAAACTACGTGTTTATTAGATGATATTTAATTATTTGGTTAAATCACTGCTGAATATTTATCCGAGTGTAAGTGGACGTCTATCACCATTAATGCTATTTTGTTTCAATTTTGCTTGGAGAGCGTTCACATTGTAAGTTTATTTTATTTAGAAAAAAAAATTTAATAAACCTTTAATCTAATGTTGCTAAGTTAGAAAAAAATTATTATTTAAAGCAAATAATGCTCATAACAAAAAATCATATTATATTAAATTTTCAGGAATTTTAAATAAAAAATTCTCTGAAAAAAAAGCCGAATCTTAAAAATAAAACTTAATTTTAAAAATTTAATTTTTTAAAGTTTGAAAAATTTTAATTTTATCTAATAATAAAAGTGATTTAATTTAAAATTTGTTTTCAAGATTTCCCTATATGTTTTTGGCAACTACTATGGCAACTGGCTTTCAAATTCGAGTTGAAATCGAGTTCGAATAAGATCCACCTTTAGACAAAAAACAACACATATCCTCAAAATATTTTCAAAAGTCCTTATTATTTTTGTATATTTGAATTTTAAATTATGAGAGCTATTCGTGACTTACGAGATCTGGTAAATGTTTCTCGACTCACTTACCATGATGACAGTGATAATGAATTAGAGGATGATTTTACGAAAAGCATTGCTTCCATGCCATCAAATAAATCAGAAAACAGAATAGCAAAAAATTCAATTTTTAAATCTTCATCGACCAGCAGTTTTTTAAAAAATTCTCTTCTTCAAAATTCACAACTAGGTCCAACCGAATCTAAGTCAAATCGAAGTGTTTATCTTTTAAATTCTGTGATGACCAATTCGAGTTCTAGTATGATACTTAGAGAGCGAGATCAACTTTTGGACAGAAACTCTCTTCCTTTGGTTCAATTTTCGATTAGTCAAAAAAAGCCATTGCCACCTTTGAAAACCAAGTCTGACATAGACAAGATAGAGCCAGCCAAAGAGCTCGAGGACAAAGTATCAGAAATTGAAGGAGATCTATGTTCTAGTTCTATTTCTCGCTTTTATAATGGAAATTTTGATGAAATACTTACATTTATAGATGCATCTGTGGTCAGCGAGTGGCTCAATCGAGCGAATCGTTTGCTTAAAAAAATGCAAAAATGGCACCGAGATAACTCGGATCTATCTTCAAGACCAAACACTCAACTTTTACCACACGAGTCTTTTGTTATGTTTTGTAATTTTTGGCTAGGAAATAATGAGCAAATTAAGTTTACAGATAAACAACGTCGAAGCTTAATTGAAATGGAGTACTACATAATAAACGAGGAAGTAATCCAAGCATTTCAAGTTGGCTTGGATAGTCAATCAATTTCAATGAACAGTATAAATCAACTGTTGAAGGCAGTTTTCAAAGAATATCCCATCCAGTTATTGAGCTTCAGAGGGCCTTATGTTTTACTTGATTTTGTGGACATTTTATGTTCTGATCGTGATAATGAATACAAACAGTTGCTTTCAGATGTAAAATGTCGTACAGTTAACAAACAATATGCACAATGGCTACTTTCTATTAGATCATTTGCTCTAATCAACATGTGCTGGTCAATAATTAAATTCTATAAAAAAACAATGAAAGAAAACTTAATAAATAATGAGAATGATTTTAAAACTCGACTTAGTTGTTTGTCTGCCACTAATAGTAACTCATTCAAGAATGAAAAGTCAAAATCCTCTTCTAATTCGTCTTTATCATCGGTTAGCTCTCTGAAAAGTGACGATAGCTCAACTAATTCTTCGTCATTTGTAAATAATCAACGATTAAAATCAGCCAAAATGGATGTTAACAAATCAAATGAAAACAAATACGCTTATTACTTGCAGGCTATATTCAAGTGAGTTTTCAAATTTTGATTTGAAAAAAAAATTAATTTGAAATTTTTATCTAAGAAATGATTTTCCAGATGTTTTGCATTACTTAATATCAACCAAAAAATATGATCCTTGTTTGGAAGATGATCAAGGACGTACGTTAATATTTAGGGCTGTAATGAATGAAAAGCCCAAAATTCTAAGCTATCTAGTTAAAAGAGTAATTCAGATTTATTGTAATTAAATTTTAAATACCATTAATAATTTGTTATTTAGTGGCCTTGTATTGATATAAACAAAGAGTGCGAATCAGGTAATACGCCACTTCATGCAGCTGTTAACAAGGGAAACTTGAAGCTTGTTGAAATACTACTTGAATCTATTGAGAATAAAGAATCAATTGGGATCGATGATAGAAAACATATAAAATTAAACGTGAATCAACAAAATTCTAAATGCATGAATGCAACTGCGTTACATTTAGCAGTATGGAATGATTTTAATGAGATAGCTATTAAACTTGTACAAAACGGTGCTGATCCATTTCTAAAGATGAATGGTCAATCAACGGCTTTTGATTTGGCTAAAGAAAATTCAAACCAAGTTCTTTATGACCTTTTGCTTGAATACTATAAGTCTAAGAACTTGCCTTAAAATCTATTTGTAAATTAAACTTTAAAATTTATAATTTTAAAAACTGATTTTTCTATATCAAAAAGTTTTTTTCATTTTTGTTAACTTATTTTTCTACTAAATAAAATTTCAGAAGTTTTTTATTTCGTCCAGAACAAGCTTTTTTTTTTAATTCTTAAAAACAATTTTAAATTATTAGATAAATTTTTTATTTTAAAACATTAATGACCCAAGGAACGAGTGTTGTGGAGCACCACTAGGAGCTCAAAGTCGTTCAGATTCTTTGTTACCAATAATAACTCTATGCTTTCTTCCATATAAAAATTTATTTACTCTTATATTTTTCTGGTAATTGAAAAGTTATGAATGCAAATTTTTTTTGTCTTAAATCGTGAAAGCCCAGTTAAAAATTTCAAAAATTTAAAACTATTTATTTGGAAAATTAGCAAAGTCGTTCTATTGTTTAATGAAATAATTCAATTTTAAATTTTAATTGTTTTAAAAAGCATATTTATAACGTAAACCTCTAAATATTTCTTTTGAAAAAAAAATCAATCAATTTAACTTAATGCATTATGATTAAAAAAAAATAAAAAAACAAAAAAATTAACTTTATTCTTTTTTTCCTAAACACTCAATTATTTTCAGACCTAATTATGGACTAACTGTAACTCACTTTTTAAATATAACGCTAAGTGTCTCTGATCTGAATTTTTTTTTAAAGGATCAAAGGATTAATATTCTAATTTTTAAAGATTTTAGCTATATAAAATGATTTATATCATAATTTTTCGATTATCCTTTCGCTAGTTATCGTCAAAGAATTCACTATTTTTTCGTATGTTAAAAAGTGGACAAAATCGAGTTTTGATTAATATCTATCGATAAGGATATTTGATTTTCACCAAAATCTGCAAGAATGTACATCTATAAAAGATAAAAAATTCTTGACTTTATTTAGTCGATCCAACTAGCCAAAACATTTTAAAACTAAAAATTACCTAAAAAAGATATTTTACGGTAAAGGTCAAATAACTTGAGAAATTTGGTCTAGATATTTTTATAAAGCCAATCGGACAAGCTTTTAGAAAATTTATAGAAAATAAATAAATCTAAGGTCGGAGACACTCGACTCAAAAAGTACCAGATGTGTCTCCGGGCTTAGAGCGCCACTTGCATTCAAAGGCACAGAACCTTTTTATAAAACAAAATACAAGAAGAATTGTATTTAGTGTGTGAAATTTAAGCTCTGTCCGAATATTTGTTTATATTTTGATCTAGGTTTAAAAATTTTGCAAAACATTTTGACTCATCCGTTAATATTTAATTTATTTTTTTATTTTATTTCATTTAGCTTTATTTTAATTTTTAATTTTATATCTTTTTTTCCTTCAGATCAAATTAACACTAGAAGCACCAAGCATTTTTTCATGTTTTTTTAATTAAAAAATATTATATAAAAAACTATAATAATTTTATAAAGTAATATCATTTTTAAAAGAAAATTTTAAAATCTATTAATACTTTATTAATACTTTTTTTAAGTCGTTTCTTTTAAACGAAAATTATGCGAACGAATATTATTATACTTTAAAAATATATTTAATAACAAAAATTATAAATTTTAAATAGTTATAAATATTTAGGATATAGCTTCTTTGTTTGGATAGAAGACTCCTTTGATGTAGAATCTCACAGGATGAATATCTTTTGTCTTGCTATTTAAAAATAATCGTGTTTAAAAAACAAAAGCCTATATAAACAAATTTCACCTAACTGATTACACTATGGCTGATCAAACAAATGGCAAAACTCATCTTGTCAAATGGTATTCACAAGTGTGTTCGGTAGCCCCAAACAATTAAGTCAAGTTCTTCATGGAATTAAATTTCAGATGGTCATTAGAATTAGGGTTGGTCGACCGGTTAGATGGAACCGGTTTTTAACCGGTTAAGATGTTTTTTCTCATAAAAATAATTTCAAAAAATTAGCTATCTATTGAATTATCTATTGAATTTATTTTTTTTGAATTAAAAATAAAAAATTCGTGCACCACGAAATTCTAGCACTTTTACAAGCAATAAAATTTAAAAAAATATCTAAGCTTATTAAACTTCTATAATATAAATAGATTTAAAATCTTAATCAAACTAAAATTAAAAAATATTGTCTTTTTGCATTAAAATAATCTCACTTATTTGAAATTCCGATGTCAAGTAATTTGAATGACTCAAATCCTCCTGTCTTGAAAAGAAGAAACGAAAGTTTTGTATGGCAATATATGAAAAAATATGAGAACAAAATATTTTGCAAAGTAATCAATTGTTCGGCAGAATTCTCTTGCAAAACTAGTTCTAGTTCGCTGGCGGTTCATTTAGCTAACGTTCATGGGATTCATGAAAATGGAATTGATGATAATTCTGGAGAAACAACTTGTCCTAAGAGTCCAAGAAAATACTTTTGTGATCAAAACAAAATTTCTTAGCTATTTATTGATTTTGTTGTATCGAATATCCAATCATCTAGTATAGCAGATAGATACAAAGTTTAGAAAGTTTATATTTTCGTTAAATCCACGTTTTGTACTTCCTGATAGGAAAACTGTTCGGGAAATGATTGAAAGAAAGTATGATAAAAAAAAAATGAATTAAAAGATATCCTTGCAAATAGTATATCGAAGATAAATTTGACATGTGATATTTGGACGTCATTGAGTAAAGATCCTAATATAGCAGTTACTTGCCATTTTATTACAAATGATTGGAAACTAAACGAATAAATGTTAGATATTATTTATTTTCCACATCCTCAAGATGCAAGTTTTATTAGCAATGCAGTTTTAGAGGTTGAATATTTATTAAATAAAATTTTCAAATTATTTTTTTATTTTGCAATATAGATACTGAATGATTTCCAAATATCTAATAAGTTTCAATCATTTACAAGTGACAATGCTGCAAATATGGTTTTAGCGGCGGAAATGATTTGTTCCAACCAAGAAAATGCTTTTCATGTTCGATGTGCAACACATATATTGAATATAATAGTGCAAACTGGTTTGGAAAATGAGTTGTTCAAAAAAACAATAGAAAAGATTAGATACTTCTGCAAAAAAATTCATTCATCAACAAAATTAATGCAATTTTTTGAGAGTCAAACGGTTTCAAATAATGACCCTAAAAAATTAAAAATTGTACTTGATGTTCAGACTAGATGGAATGATACAAGTCGCAATAAAAGTAAAAAAATCAATTATAGCCACTTCAATCAATCTTGAGAATGAAAAAGATTCTGTTTTTCCAAGAATTGAAACAACTGATTGGAATTAATGCTGAAAAACTTATAGATTTATTGGAACCATTTAGACAGGGTAAAATAATTAATTTTATAAAGATATTAATCTAACTATCTTTTAAAAGGAACTATTGATCATTCATTTATTAAACTTCTTTTGATTCTCCAAGTCAACCGAGTACGACAACAAATATAGAAAAAAAAGGAAGATCGTTGCTTTTAATGAAGCGTGTGATTTCTAAGATTACAAATACAAGAGAAAATGATGAAGATGAACTCTCAACTTATCTAAAGCAGCCTCCAATTATTTATTCGAATGAATGTGATATTCTACAATGGTGGAAAGAGAAAAACAACGATTTTCCTATCATGGCCAAGATTGCAAAAGACTATTTATCATTCATGCCTACAAGTGTTCCTTCCGAAAAATAATTTTCGATTGGCACACTAACAGTAGATAAGAAAAGAACACGATTGCACACAAATACAGTACAAGAACT
>PJRA01000509.1:97503-114331 GCA_016987375.1 Brachionus koreanus | reverse complement strand
ATAAAAATAAAAAATTTAAAAAAAATATTTTTTTTCGTTATTTTCATTACCTAAATTTTTTTTGAAAATCGAAATTTTTAAAAATTAAAAGAGAACGATGGTGTTTGTTTTTTAAAATCCAAAAAAATTCTAATCGATTTTGTTATCCTATTTTACTTTTAAACCGGTTATAAATTCAAACCGGTTACAAAAACCGGTCTTATTTTTCGACCGATTTTTTTAAACCGGTTAGGTTTCTAACCGGTCGACCAACCCTAATTAGAATAGTGTAGATAAATCTTGTAAGACCTCATTTAGAGTACGCTATTCCAGTATGGTGCCCGTATTTAAAGAAAGATAAAAGAATTCTAGAGAATGTTAAACGAAGAGCTACTCGTGCTATTTCGGGTTTCAAAAATCTAAACTATGTTCAAAGACTCAAAATCTGACCAATCTAACCGAAAGACACTAGAGAGGTGACTTAATTCAAACGTTAAAAGTAAAAAGATCATTGACCAAGTCAGCTGGCAATTTCCACTCACTTTTTCAAGCAGAAGTTCAAGAGGCCATACATACAAAATTAAAAGAGAGATAATCAAGAATTGTGCTCAACGATACAACTTCTTCATAAAGTATGTAGTCAAAGGCTGGAATAAGTTGGAAGTCAAATCTCAATCATGCAATATTTTTAAAACAAAAATAGACAAAATTCTTTTTGTCAAATATCATTTTAAAAAAACTGATGGAGGAAAATTGGAGGTTATTAACAGTCAATAAAATTTTTTAAAATATGCTCTATGCCTATGCTCTGCCAAGAGTCAATAAATGTGTAAAAATAGTAAAAAATTAATTGAGGAGAAATAAAAAAAAAATTTCCTTCCTTTGGACTGATTTTGATCTTAAGAATTCAATTTTTTTAACCGTAAAAAATGAGAAAAAAGTAAAAAAATTAATCTTAAAATAGTTTATTAATTTT
This sequence comes from Brachionus koreanus, assembly GCA_016987375.1. Taxonomy (NCBI): domain Eukaryota; kingdom Metazoa; phylum Rotifera; class Eurotatoria; order Ploima; family Brachionidae; genus Brachionus; species Brachionus koreanus. The sequence continues at coordinate 113,376 of PJRA01000509.1, read as the reverse complement.
TGCTTTTAAATTTATTTCATCTATCTGAACAATCACCTTTTTGTTCGATTACTATCAGAATTACCTTATTAAAAATTAAATTCATTAAACCACTTAAAAAATATTGAATATTCTTTTTTTTAACAAAAGTTTTTTACTATATTTGTTATTGATATTGAATTAAAGATATTCGTTTTATATTGTTGATTCAAAAGTTCTATGTCAGCTTTATGTTTTGAATCATTTTCTTGATGAATTTTAAAATTGGAGCCAAATTTGAACAAATAAACAGCAATAAAAACTATGATTAGAAATTAAAGCATTCATAATTCTAAATTAATTTTACTATCAAAAAAGAAAAACTGTGAACTTGGAAAAAATTAGAAGTCTGAAATGAATTACTAATACGATTTTAGATTAAACTTACCGCTATAAAATGAAATTTACCGCTTACAATATTTTAAAATTTCAAAACATATTTTTAAGGTTTCAAAATTTCTCACTCCTTGTTTTTTATTCAAAATAATATTAAACTACTGACCCAAATAAAGCATCTACAAAATGGACAAAAAAAAAACGTTCAACTCTAAAATTACGAATCTAAAATTCACTTGAAAAGTAAACGTACGATTTTTAATTAAACAAAAAGAATAACGATCGAACAAAATTTGATAATTTTTATTCAAAAATTTCAAACACGCTTTCTTTACATTTCAAAAGAGCTTTTTAATTTTAATTTTAAAGAGAAATGTCTAGGTTCTTAATAAAAAAACTCAATTAATTTTTAAATTTGAAATTTAAGTTACTTTAATTTGAAAGCATTATCATAAAAGACAATAAAAATTCTATTTATGGGTGGAATATAAATTTTATATTGCATCTAGATTTTTTTGCAGCGCGTTCAAATGCTTCAAGTATCTTTTTTTGGAAGGTAAATGACTCTCACATTAATAAAAAAAAGTTAACGATTAAAGTCCAATTTGATTAAAATTAGCTAAAAGCTCTGGGTTTCGCACTATTGTAGCTCCTAAATTTTGCTAAAATCTTATGCTATATCGACAACGTGATGTTATACAAGAAGCGTTTTTTATGCATAAAGCTTCGACTCTCCCAAATTAATTTTCCACTTTTTCCCTCATTCACTCCAAATTCGAAGCGTTCTTAATTCAAGACGATTTCCCTCGAAAGCGCTCATACAAATGGAAGTTTGAAAAAATCCTTTGAAAAAATATAGAGCCACATTTAAAAAAGTGGTTGTTTTACCGAACAAAATAATTTTAAAATTAAATAAATTTTTTAATGGATAAATTCTAGACTGTATTATAATCAAATGTTAAATTTCACATTTTTATCTAAAAAACAAGCTTCACACAATCAGCTTATTTTTGCATTCTTTTTAAAAAGATATTTTCAATGACACTAACATTTTTGAACAAAATTTTATCGAAATAATAACCATTAGTGTACCAGAGATATGAAATTTTAAGTACCACGTGGATCCTGTGTGATATTCGTCATTTTTTTTTAAATTAGTTGAATTTTTTTTTTTAGAATAAGCATATTATTTTCACGATCTTTGCTTTTAATGATTTGCTTAATTTGCTTGGTTATCGATGATAATAATCGAAAAATTTCTTATATATATTCGAATATTGAGGCTTAAAATGTCATATTTTAAATTTAGAAAAAAAAAAACTAAATACTATAACCAAAATTAAAATGGATCATTTAATTCATAACAATAGCAAAAATACCGGCACTTTTCTATTCACTAGTGAATCTGTAGGAGAAGGTCATCCAGACAAAATTTGCGATCAAGTATCTGACGCTGTTTTGGATGCCCATTTACAACAAGACCCTGATGCCAGAGTTGCTTGTGGTAAGTAGAAGTGTTGAAATTTTAAGCGTTTCTTGTTTCTAAATATCGCAACTTTTTTTTAGAATCCTTTTCCAAAACTGGTATGATTTTGGTCGGTGGTGAGATCACCTCAAAAGCCAAAGTTGACTACCAAAAAGTAATCAGAGACTGTATTAAACAAATCGGCTATGATTCATCCGATAAAGGATTTGACTACAACTCATGCAATGTTTTGTTGGCTATGGAAGAGCAAAGTCCTGATATTGCTCAAGCTGTCCATGTAAACAAAAAAGAAGAAGAAATCGGCGCTGGTGATCAAGGTCTTATGTTCGGTTATGCCACTGATGAAACCGAAGAGTGCATGCCTTTGACCATCGTTTTGGCTCATAAATTAAACAAAGCTATTGCTGATGGAAGAAGATCTGGTTTGTTACCATGGGCTAGACCAGACACCAAAACTCAAGTTACTGTTGAATACAAAATCTCAAACGGCAGTTGTGTACCATTGAGAGTACACACCATTGTAGTTTCTGTTCAGCACTCACCAGATGTCACTTTGGAAAAAATTAGACGTGACTTAATGGAATATGTCATTAAACCAGTCGTTCCAGCTCACTATTTGGATGATAAGACTGTTTATCACTTAAACCCAAGTGGCTATTTCGTAATTGGTGGTCCACAAGGTGATGCCGGTTTGACTGGTAGAAAAATCATTGTCGATACCTACGGTGGATGGGGTGCTCACGGTGGTGGTGCATTCTCTGGCAAAGACTACACTAAAGTAGATCGAAGTGCTGCCTATGCTGCCAGATGGGTTGCCAAATCATTGGTCAAAGCTGGTCTTTGCAAGCGTGTTTTGGTTCAAATTTCATATGCAATTGGTATTGCTGAACCTCTATCAATTACCATTTTCTCATATGGTTCATCAACAAAATCAGAAGCCGAGCTTCTTGATATTGTGAAGAAAAACTTTGATTTGAGACCAGGCAAAATTGTCCAGTAAGTCGAACTTTATTTAGCTAGAACTATTAAAGGTTAATTTTAAATTTTTTCAAAGGGATCTTCAATTGAAGAAACCAGTCTATAGCAAAACCAGCTGTTATGGACATTTCGGTCGCGATGGTTTCACTTGGGAACAACCAAAGAAGCTTAATTTTTAAATAATTTTATTTTTCAATCCGTTTTGTTTTTTTTTTGAATCTTAAACAATATTACAAAAAACTTAAGTTTTTTGACATCTTATTTAGAATTATTAGAAAATAAAAGAGATTTTATTTATTCACTTGTTTTCTTAAATCAAAAACAGACCAGCACCAGAACTAACATTTTTTAATTATAAAACAAGGACTCCTTATAATTCTTCCCTCAACTGGAAAGCTTTTTTCTTCAAGTAAAACATATCTTAATTACATCGAATATCAAAAGATTATTTACCATAAACGATATAATTTGTGAAATTTTTTAGGATGCTTAATTTCAAAAGAAATAATCTTAGTTAATTTAAGGAAAATATTTGAAGAGTCTTATGTTAATCAATTACCGTAATATAATGATTTTGAAAATATTTTTTATGCCTTTATAATAATTCAGGTTTTTTAGAATTTAGATTTGACTCTTTGTATATACCTATGTCATCAAATCAAAAGATCAGATTTTTATTTCAAAGAAATTCTTTTTTTTATGGATCATTTTGTGTTCAATTAATTTTTTTATCATTTTCATACCTTATTCCTGCGGAGCATGTTTTATTTAAAATGTTTATTAATTTTAAAGCTACATTCTATTTGGCCCCATCAATATATTAAATGATTTTGACCTAAAAAATACACAAATTAATTTAATAAATTTATGTTATTAAATTTGACTGTCTATTAAAATAAGTGTATTTTTAAATGATTTAAATTCAAATTTAAATTTACATTTAGTTATATAGTTCTATGTTTTTAAAACTCTATTATTGCATTTTTTAAATATATATAAATATACAAATAATCAATTTTTTTTTCACTTTCTGTTAATTAATCTAACCAAAGAAACAATCAATTGCTTAAATAATAAAAACATATACTATTTTAGGAACAATTTAGATTTCTTTTAAGATTAAATATTTTTACAAAAGTAAAAGAAAGTATTTAAATCAACCTTATAAAACAATCAATGAATTAGATGATTAATTTCTAAAGCATTTTGTATACATCTTGTAATTCATTCTGTAAACAGGGATTGATAATGTTATTAAATTAAACTGTAAATTAAATAACGATTTTCAAATTATTAAAATTGAAAATAGTAATTTAATTATTTAGTTCTTTATTTTCAAATTAAATATTCTAAATCTTAGAATTTTAAATTTCTAATTTTTAAAGATTATACTCAATCTAAGAAAATGACTTGAATACTTGAAAAAAAAATTTCGGGAGTTTAATTTTGCGCTATAAACCTTATTTTTTTCTAAAAATTAAAAATCCTTTAATTTGCACTGTTTATTCAAACAATCAATAAATTTTTTTTAAATTGATATTTAATGTCTTGACGCCTATTTCGAACCGATTTGAAAACCTCTAATAAAAAAAGACTAGTGACTATATAGTTTATAAACTCTTCCTAACCTCATATACAAACCTTTGACATGGCGAAGATTTTTTCTCCAGTACAACCATTGTAACAAAAAAAAGTATTTTATAAATATATTTGTAAACCACCAAAAAAGAAATTTTGTCATTTAAAATTGCTTTATTTGCATTTAACACAATACAATTCAAAAATTATATATTCAATTAATATTTTTTGAAAATGTTTGGAAAAATTGGAATTAAAATAAAATTGATGCAATCTAGATTGTCAGGATCAGCCAGACTCATAATTCTTTGTCTTATTTCCTTGGGAATATTCTTTGTGCGCTGGTTGAAAATTTTAATGAGAATATTGAATTAAAAAGGATTGAAATCATATTGTTTTCTTTTAAAATAGATATGTTTCTTATTTTAGAAAATAATGCTTTTTATAATTTATTTTTCAACAGTCATTTTTTCTTTCTAAATCTTCTGAGCTAAATATTAGTTTTAGTTTACCATTTAAAACCAATTTTCAAGTCAAAGACAAAGTTGTAAACCAACTGTCACTTTATCATTTAGAATACAATAGCATACAAAAAAAAACAAGATCGAATTTTTAGAAGAAATGCCAAATTAGGTTTATCGAAAACAGTCTTGTACAAAAGTCACGAGAAAAATGTTTGAATAAGTCTCATATCATGACTTAGTGTAGAACCACACTGAAAAAGCCAAAGTCAGGTTTAAATAGGTATTAAACCTTTAAAAAATTTAACATTTAATTGATTTTTCTAACGTTTTAATTTTAATAAAATTATTATCATTTGTAATATATAAAATTCTATTTTAAATTATAATCAAAAGAATACAAGCGGAAAAGAAGATTTAAGGCCTTCATAACTGCCTGGGGCCTCGGTCCAAATTATTTTAAAATAAATAAATAGATTAATGAGTTTTAAACAAATATAAGGTTAGATATTTTGATCTTAGTATCGTTGAAAATCTTAAACTTTAAATCATATTTTATATTAAAATAAATAGAATTAAATGCTCTTTAAAATGATATGTCTAACTCTTTGTTATTTAATTCTAAAAAATTTAATAAAATGAAAACTTAAAATGAAAATTTTGAAATTTTCGTACTGTTACGTCATTATAGGAAAAAAGGTCAATCAGCAGCAGTAGTAACTCGTGAAATATGTCAAATAGAAGGTGAAAATGTGCTTATTGTAAGAAGGATTCAAAAACAATTAAGAAAATCTAATAGTGATGTCACGAGCCTTCAAAGGAAGAAATCAAAATGCTCTGTATACTTTTCACAATCTTCGATACTTTATCACATTAATTTAATTAACAAAGCTAACAGACGTTGCTGAGTTTTTCCTAATGATTTAACAGATTTCGGTATTAAAAGACATTGAAATTTTTTAAAAAACTACTTCATTTAGATAGAATAGAATTAGAACGGTTGATTAGTATTTGTGATTGTAAATGCTTCTAGTTTCAAAATTAAGATTACAGAAATTAATGAGAAATAATGAGATTTCATGCGACATTAATTTTAAAAAAATTTTGTTTGGGATTCAAGAAATGCTTAAAGAATTAATTAAGCTTAATTCAATAAGCTGTTAGACATCAATACAGACTTTCATTTGAGACTAAAATGCTATTGAGTTTTTCATTTTTATTATGGATTTTAAAGTCTAAGTTAATTTTAAAAAAATATTAAATTATATATTTGTTAAAAAAAATAAAATTTTTATTGAAATTCTATTGAACGAACGGAGTATATGATTATAAAATCAAATTTAAGCATTTCAGAACTAATTATTGAATCACATGATTTATTTTTTTGATCTGTTAAGAGCTTTTTGTACTAGCCGTTCGGATTGAGCATAGCTAACATCTGATCGTCCAACTGAGTATTCTATTTTCATCTTTCTAGCTGGAGCTATTGAAAAACTAGCCAAATCATCAGAACTACATGCGTTAAAAACTGCGTTATTTTCAAAATTTGGTTTAAAATTTTTTCTCATTTCCTTCAAATCATTAATTTTTGAATAAACGATAGCACTATCAGAGGCTTTTTCAATATTTGAATTATTAAGTAAAATTTGATTTGTAGTGACACCTTTTGATTTTAATCTCGATTCAACTGCTTCACTAAGCAACTTTTCATCAACAACACCTTCGCGGTTTTTTTTTTCTACTTCATCTTGGACTTCAATCATTAATTTTTCCAAAGAAATTTCTTCAACCGCACCACCAATGATAACTTTAGCAAGCAATTTAGCATTTGTCAAAGGAATATACTGGCCACCAGTCCTGTATGCTAGCGATGAAAAAAATTCTTTGTACGGTATTAAAGCCGGTTCACAGCCGATCGAGTATAATGTAATTGATTTTTCTGCTAATTTAATTACAGATTGGATAGGATCGATCCCATTTGGTGAACCGTTTGGAAAAGAATCTCCAGGACAATTGATTCCATGAGGCGGCGCATCTGATATTAAAATACATATTTTAGTCGCGTTTTCACGCCAACTAAGCTTAAGCGCAGCATGAAGTGCTTCAGCTACACATTCAGGCTCGTCTCCACCACCTTGGGCTTGACATTCTTCCAGCCAGTTTTTCATTTGTTTAATCGATGCAGTAAAATCATGAACTCTAGTTTCGAATGTCGTCTCCTGTGGTGGATTATCTCGGTATTCAATTAATGCTAGTTTTACATCTGACTTTTCAAGACTTATAATTTCTTCTACAATCATTTTTATGCTGTTTCGTGCATTATCAATATAGCTACCCATTGATCCTGTGCAGTCCATGATAAATGCCAAGTCTAAAACTGATGAATCATGATTAGCCAGCTCAGGCTGTTTAATTTTTTCAGACATTTTTATTCTTTTGGCTTTATTCTTTAAGCAACAAAATTAAAAAAAAAATACTGAAATTTAATATTTATATTTGAGAGATGATTAATTAATTAGAGTTTTGAAATTATTCAGTTTCCTAAGTTAATTCTGAAATTTTTCATTCGATATTAATAATTTACCTTATATTATAAATTTTGAATTTTTTTTGGAGTAAATTTTAATCAAATACTTTGATAAAGCTAAAAAAACTCTGAATTAAAAGAAAAATTTCTTTACTTTTATTCATGATAAATCAATGTCAATCAAGCTAATTGAGTCCAGAACTCTTCAATGAATAAGTCCCAAACAAATAAAAAAAAGAAAATTTAAGACATAATTAAAGAATATCTTAATATTAAATAATGGGTATTTGTCACTGCCATTGACGCATCCAAAGCCTTTGACAAAGTGGACAGAGAAATTTTATGGAAAAAACTAGTCAAATCAGGTATACATCCAGCCATTATAAAAGGCATAATTAATTACTACAGCGAGTCTTTTATGTTAGTGACTAAAGATAATGAATACTCTGCTCCATTTAGAACATTTGTTGGAGTTAGGCAAGGTGGCGTTCTGTCTCCAAAACTATTTTCGATCTATATCGAAGACGTAATAAAAAAAGTCGAAAAAATCGATGTTGGAGTGAAAGTGGGTGACTTGAAAATCAGCATATTGCTCTATGCTGACGATATAGTTGTAATAAGCAACAACAAAAATGGTTGCCAGGAACAACTAAACGCAATTTCTGAATATGGTAAAACCACTAGAATAAAACATAATTCAGAAAAAACGCTTGATATGGCATTTAATGATTGTATTAGTAAGGGAGCAAAAGGTAGAATAATGGACACATCTGATAATCCATTGACCCTAGATGGGAAGAAAATTAAGAGAGTCGATACAATGCGGTATCTTGGGTTCGAAATATCAGATGAGCTCAACAATATTAAACATTGGAACAAGAGGAAGAGCCTAGCCATAAATGCAGTGTCAAAATTGAAGACTCTGGGTATAGTAACAAATCAAATTCATCCAAATATGAAGGCCCATCTGTACAAGACAAGACCTATGTGAGGCCAGTTTTAACGTATGGGCTTGAGAATATGAACATAAATGCGAGCTCACTGAATGACATAAAAAAAACAGAGGGTAACATAGTCAAAGTCGGTCCTGTGGTGTAGTGGTTAGAACACCCGACATCCAATCAGGAGGTCGTGGGTTCGAATCCTCATCCAGTCCGGCTGCAAACGCGTTGGGTTAACTACCCGACCGTCCAAGACATTTCAAGTTACAAAGAAATCAAGAAAAACGAAAGAAACTCAAGAGAAAAATCGACTTGAGTGGAAATCAAAAAGTAATGACCCTATGCTCCACAAGGAGTGAATAAGGAAAAAAAAAAAAAAACATAGTCAAAGGACTACTAACTATACCAAGGAGGTTTCGTACAACAAGCTTATTCTTGTCTTGAATATCATGCCTACGGATTACATCATCAAAAACATTAAGGTTGACTTTTTCAATCGATTAATTGGAAATGAACTCACTAAGAAGATGATGATTGAGCTAGCAAAACAACCGATTCTTAATGACTTCATTAGCGAAATCCTGGAACTTACCAGAGAATTGGAAGAGGAAAACATGTCACTACAGGACAAATGCAAACTTGTTAAGCTGAATAACACTACTGAGTACCGTTCAATTCAAAAAAACGATGTCAAAGTCCAAAAGCTCAGAGATATATATAAGACAGGGAGTAAAGATAACATATCGAGCTTAATATTCCAGATTTGTAGATATGATGTAGCTTAGTTTTCATATCCGACAGTCTCTTATCAATTAAAAGTCAAACATTTTTTAGGAATGATTTTTTTACGTAGATTAGTTTTATTTTATCATTGAATACCTAAAATTGTAAATAGAAACTTTGGCACTTTTTACTTTTTTGGTACCTTTTATACTAAATTTTGTAAATTTTATATTTTTTTATACTAAACACAGTGCCCCTTATTTGACGGATCACTGAGCAAGTGGTCGGCGATCGGCCTTAGCTTAGAATTAATAAATAAATAAATTAAAGAATATATTCACAAATATTTAGTTTTTTAAAATCTATTTAACCTGCGGTTGAGGTCCTCGTGTAAAAAAATAAGATTGGTACAAACTTTAATGATTTTTAAAAGTTTATTTTTTTTTTCATTTTTTTGTTTGGTTTGTATTGCTATTAAAAAAAGATTTTAAAGATTCAAAAATAATATTAAGTTTAAATTATTTTCATTATGCTTTTTAAAAAATAAAATTTTTTCAAAATCGCATCAAATTTATTATCGGTTAAAAAATAAAATGGAACAAAAAATCAAGGCCATAAAAAAAATAATAAGCACATGGGAAAATAAAAATAAAACGGTTCAAGTTTTTCCTTATTTGGAAAATATTTCCCATCAATTAAATGCTACATTGCGTAAATATACCGAGCGTGGAAAGAATGGCTTCAAAACTGTCATAAAAGTACTGGAAGTTGAAGGCTCCTCAGTGAATACCAGCAAACAATTTTCTTTAAATGCCGCATCATTCGAGTGTATCAAAAGAGTTCTGGATAAATTACAAATACCAATCGATTCGGTTGTTAGACTCGAAGAATCATGGTTGAAAACACAATCTGAAGGATCTACTGACACTGAAAAAAATATTTTTTGTCCAATTTGTGATCAAAGCATCAAATTTAGCGATACTAACGAGCATATTAGAGTGTGCCACGAAGCTAAGCTCAATAGTTATAGAATTAAGTGCAAAAAATGCTGCAAAAATGTTCCGATGACCAGTTGGTCAAGCCATTGGGACAAATGCTGGATGACAATTTGTTATGTATGCAGCGAAGAGGTTAAAACTCAAGATTTTCAAAAGCATGCTTTAGAGTGCTGGAATAGAAATAAGGAAATTAAAAAAAAGCCTTATAATCTTAGGAATCAAAAAACTTCACAAGTCCCACTCGTTGTTTTAGATTCCGATTCGAGCGACTCAGACTCGGCCGAAAATGCAGAATTTCACTGTGCGGCATGTCTTCAACCCATCAAATCTACTTGATTCTTAGATAAAAAAATTGAAGAAAAAAAATTTTGTGCCATTTTTGTTTTTAAATTAAATTAAAATTTTTTAATTTTGTTTGTTGATTTTATAGATAAATTTGTTTAATGAAACAACAAAAAAATGTTTTTTAGTATAAAAAAAAATAAATAAATAAATGAATCATACGAACAGCTCAGGTAATATAAATATGTATAATGAGAGCAGTGATTTTAAGCGGACTAAAGCCAAAAAGAGAAAAAGCTAAAACCAAATTAATAATTTATTTAAAATTGGAAATTTTATAAAATAATATTCGGAATGAATCGAAATTTTAGACTTACTTAAAAATTTAAATTCCAAACTAAAAAAAGATTATTTTTAATACCAACAAAAAAATTATTTTAATTAATAAGAAAAACAAAATGTTTTAATAATCAGATCCAAAAATATACAATTATTCTTAATCAGTTTCAATTTTAAAAATCAACAAAAAGCTCTTTTTTTTTTTTTAATTTTGACTTACAATATTTTTTAAACGCTTCTGAAGACTAGTTCTAAATGGTACATTGCCATCTTCTGGATTGACAGCTGATTCCGAATTAGTTTCACAGTTTGCTTCACCTTTTTCTTGCACAAACGAATCGCCAGTCTTGTTTTTTGGCTTGCTTTGTTGTCTTTCATTGTCCATTTCCAAATCTTCAAGTCTTTGAGTAAGTTTTAATTTTTGTTGAATGGCAAGTCTCAAAAGAGAATTAAGTGTCTTTTTCTCCTCTTCGGCAGCAAGTAGCATTCGCTGAGATTCGTCCAATTGAGCCACGTACTCGTCACATCGTGCAGTAAACATAGCTCTCAAAGTGGCGAATGTGGCTGCGTCTTCTTTCAGAGTCTTGAGTTCATTTCTCAATTTCTGCATTGTCTCGGTTACGACCAATTTCTCATTTTCATATTTGCTTTTCAAATTTGCCAGTGCCACCTCAGCTGTTTGTTTATTTGCTTTCAAAACAGTTCTCAACGTGGCTATTTGTTCGCGTTTGGTAGAAAGCAACGATTTTAGCTTAATTATTTGATCTTGAAGTTCTTGTACGTCAGTTGGCAAATTATCAGTTTTGGCAGGCACTGATTTGTCAAATGATTTTTCATAATTGCTTCTCAAAAATTTTATATAATCGATTATTTTTTTACATTTATCATTCAATTTTGATTCTGTTTCAAATAGAGTTGGTGGCGATTGCTCTTCAGATTCACTATTGTTCTTGTTTACAATTTGATTCAATTGATCAAGTTGTTTGAAGCATATGTCCAAATTCAAATGTAAATCTTCGTTTTCTTTGTTGTTTTCGAACAAATTAAGTCCATCAATGTGTAATTTTAGATTTTCAGTCAAGTTGACCAAAATTTTGTTGGACTTTTCGTCATTGGTTTTTGGTGCTTCGTAATTGGGAAGTTTTTTGTGCATATGAGTTATATTGGACAAAGCAGAACTTATGTCAGATTTAAGCTCATTTAACTCGCATTCCAAGCTATCTTTGTGCTTATTTATTTCATCAATTTTCTTTTCTAGAATTTCGATTTCGGTCACAGACTGCATTTCGGACAAAAAACTATGCTTGGTGTTTATAGGCTCTATGTTAATAGGCTCCAAATCCGAATTTTCATCTTCTTCAATGTCGTCATCATAATCGTAGTCAAATTTTAAGTCTTTGGCAATGTTTTGAAGTTCTTGGAGTGATTGTTTTTCACGTCTTTCATGCGATTCACGTTTCTTTTGGTATTTATGTTCTCTTTCTTCACGAATTGAGTTTAGAGATTCTTCAAGTTGTTTTTCAACTATTTTTTTCAATGTGGTCAACTCGACTATTTGAGACTCTAGGGTTTCAAGCTTTTCTTCCAAAGCTCTATTTTCATGGCGCATAGTGTCCAGCTCGACCAAGTCCTCTTTTAGCTTGGCGATCTGTTCTTGCAATTGAACGTTTTCGCCGTCTAATTCAGTATTATCGACAAGCAATCGATTTTCTCTTTCTTTTAGTAGTTTAATCTCGTTTTTTTGTTGCAGAAAAGTGTCCTTTAGTTGCTCGCTTGCCTGTTGAGATTCCTGTTGCAATAGAATCAATTTTTCGTTCTCATTGTACACTTGTTTTAATTCTTGCTTAGTTTTTTTCAAATCGATTTCCAAACTTGTAATTTGTCTGCTCAATTTTTCTTCTCGATCGGCCGATTCGATTAGCAAATTTTGCTCTTCGTCTTGTGAGTTCTCTTTTTTTTTTATTTTCATTTTGGAAAATTCCTAAATAAATTAATTTATTAAAAAAAATATAAAGCTAAATTTTTTTTATTCAATTCAAATTTTAATACTAATTAAAAATATTCAATTCTGTATTTTTGAAAATATTTTAGCAATGAGTTTTTGACCATGCTTCTTTTTCTTCCTCTAAAAGCCAAATATTCAATTTGAGAGAGCAAATTTTCAAAAATTTAAATTTTATAAAAATCTTTTCTTAAATCAAAAATCAAATTATTTAAAATTCTTTGCTGCAGAAAAAATTGCTCCCAACTTCACAATTCCTCAAACTAATGAGATAAAAATTTCATTTTTGAATAAAAATTAGTATTTTATTGACTATTTCGTGACACATTTTACCTATAAATTAGCTCCTGATCTTAAAAATGGATTAAAAAGCTATTTAGCTTAAAAAGTAGAATTGCTGAAAGTCTTTTTTGAAAGGAAAAGTTCAAAACTTACCAGATTGGCAGTTTCTAGTTGAGTTTTCCAGCTTTGAATTTCATCTTCCAACTCATAATTTCTGGTCTGAATTTTTTTGAATTCTTCTAGCAATGATAGGCCATATTCGGCCGCTTGTTTACTGGCAGACTTTTCTTCTTCCAACTGTTGTTTTAGCTTGGCTATTTCGCATCTTAGGTCGTCATGGTTTAGTTCGGAATCTGCTGAGGCAATATCACATATTGGATTCACATCCACCATTTTATTCGAGTCTTCCAACAATGAGCTTTAAAAACAAAACAAAAACAAGAACAAACTATACAATAAAACAATGAAATTTCAAATCTTAAACGATAAAATGAACTATTTTTTGAATTTATTGATGAAAAAAAAAACAAAAATATTTTAAGCTCACACTGTTGACTGAATTGGACTCACTAGAAATAATACGACCTTCTCTCATTTTTAAGAAAACGTATACACACAGTTTGTTGCTTTACCTTTAAAAACCACTTTTTGAAAACAAATTTTTTATTATAATCTAATGTTAATATATGCAGCTCGAGTACAATGGAATGCAAGTTTTAAATGACTTATAGTTCTATAAAGGTAAATGTAGAACTATTGAAATAGTTTTATAAACTCGCCCTAAAATCAAATTAGAAATATGAACCACAAATATTTGTTTTAGTTGTTTTTTTTTAAATTCTACTAAGACTAAGTTTTTAATGTGCTTGATTTAATTTGCTATTAGTTAAATACAAATCCTTCCTTAAATAAATACTTGAATGTCTATGATTCTCTATTTTATTCATGATAGCTTATGGCTATTTGAATGTAGGCCATAAAATCTCATCAATTAAATCTGATTGCAAATCTATTAATTTAATCGGAGACTTTTTTTAATCAAAATAACAAATTTACAAAGATAAAATATTTTTTTCTAAATTAAACACTGGTGTCTCTTTTCATGAATAATTAAAAAAAATACTAATTTTTGATCGAAATTAGCTGATTTTACAAACCAACTAATAAAAATTGGGCTAAAATTTTATAAGGAAATATTTAGATCATTTTTCAGCTAATTAATTTCAAAAATTAACGCTTTATTTATTTTAAAATAAAATTTATATCAAATACTTGATAATTTAATAAGTAATTTGTCTAATAAACACACTTTCATTTATGTTAAATTTCTAATTCAAGTAAAAATTTTGGAGAATTAAATTTTTTTAAAACATAACTTGGATCCATCATACAATGAGCGTAAAACTCTCGAAAATTGACACTGATTGAGATGTGATTTATGCCTATAGCATTAATGAGAGCCAAAATTCTTTTTTGTGTATCATAGTTCACTCTTTGGATGATTGATATTTTTAAACAAAGGCTTAATCAATTTTACAATTAACGAGGATCCAAACTAGCCTAGTAATTAAATTGTAGTCCAATAAATTTTTAAAATCCAAATCTGTTTCAAATCTTTGTAAATATAACGTGAAATATTATTAGAATTCTGATAAGTTCAACGTATCAAAATTCCATTTTTTTCTTCATAAATAAACAACTTTAATCTTTATTTTAATTAAACAACAGCTTCTAGGATAACTTCTATTTATTTGTTTTTAATTCACAATTTACTTAAAGCTCCATTTAAAGCTGATTTATATTCAATCAAATAGCATAGTATCGTTTTATAAATATGTTTTTTTTATTTTTTCTATAAAGTATATTCACATTTCTAAATATTGCTAAGGAAATTAATCCTAAAATATTTTGCACAACATATACAAAAATTATTATTTTTGTAAAAATAAATACGACAAATTGAAATATACAGTGAATTAAATGAAAAGTAAAAATTTTGATGAAAGCATTAAAAATCATAGCAGTTTTTTATATTACATTTATTTTCTAAAATTTAAAAATAAACTTTGAAATGCTTTGACCGTTTTAAATTCTGCATCTGAATGGAATCTAGCATTCAACATGTCTTGATCAAATAAAAAACCTGAAATTTTACCAAAAAATGTTTAATCCTCTAAAAATCTAAAACTGAGTCAAAATATTTGAAACTAACCTCAAATTAGTTTCCTTGGTAACTTTTAACAGAAGAATATACTTATTCTTTTTCAATAATAAAAGATAATGTAAATATTCATTTTTATATTCATGAATATGCGTAAACAAATTCTAAAAACTAAAACCTATTAATTCTTTAAAGTATTATCAAATAAAATCAAACTCTATTTCATTTATAATCGTTTTTGATTCAATCTAAGTCAATTTTTTTTTTAATTGATTGTAAAAAATTGAAAGTGATTTAAAAAAAGCTTATCTTTGAAAATTTCTTCATCTTAAAATTATAATGATTGAAATTAAAAGAAAGTTTTTGATTTAATCTTGTTTAAATCTCTTCTATTCAAATTTAAATACAATAATTTAAAAGATTAAGTTGTCTCTTGGGATTATGTCAATAAAATAATTTATCGATCGGCTAATATAATTTCAATTTCTCGATTGACTTTTATTTTTGAATTATGTTGAATTTATAAATATTAAATTAGCAGAACATGTGTCATTTTAAATTAGAAAGAACTAGAAAATTTCAGATAAACTCATGATAGTTTCAATTTTACTAAGTTTTCAAGAAAGTTTTCCAAGAGTTTGACCAAACTATAACCTGAATATACTAACGGTTGAGTCATAAATTATCTTTAACACTCAAAAACCGGATGACTTTTTTGACCCTTTTATTTAAATCTTTTTTAATACTTTTTTCAATGAAAA
>PJRA01000509.1:83046-97350 GCA_016987375.1 Brachionus koreanus | reverse complement strand
ATGAGGCTTAAAATAGTCAAATTATAATAATAATGTTTTGCAAAATTTCCAAACCTAGATTAAAATACAAAAAGCTATAGATCATAAGTTTTCGATTATCTATTTATTGTTAAAAAACTGCAAAAAATTAACTATTTTTTCGTTTTTTAAAAAAAGTGGCAGATAACTTGAAAAATCCATATTTGAAATTGTTTTGTCTAGATATTTTTTTAAAGATGATCGGACAAGGCTCTTAGAAAATTTATTGAAAATATAAAAATTTAAGATGGGGCACCCTCACACAAAAAGGTACCAAGTGTGTCTCCGGGCCTATAATGCCACTAGTATGCAAAGACCCAAAACTCTTTGGATATGTTTTTTTTTTTATAACAATTTAATAAATATACAATTTTAACATAAATTTATTTCTAAGACAATTAATATAACAAAACTCAGTACATTTAAAAATGCTTTTTTGAATTTTAAAGCATTTGTAGTTTAATTAAAAAGATTGTTCCTAAAATTTCTACTTTTGAAAATCAAAAATAAAATTAAGCTTTAAAATGACTGAAACTTACAATATTCGACTTATATCCATTCGTAGAGCATTTGAATCTGATGAAAGTAAGAGAATATATTTAAATAAAGTAATAAATATAATCTTTGAAAGAAACAAAGCATGAACATGAAGAAACAAATGGTTGTTTGTTTGATGAAAATGATTTTTTTAATAAAATTAAATTTTTTGATCCGAAACGATTGATTGTAGAATATTTTGAAAGTTTAATAAATCAACTAGACATTAGAACTGAAGGACTGATTATACAACATAATCCTGATGAAGCGAATATTGCTATAATTGAAAAAAAGCGTCAACAAATGATAAAGACTATTAAAAATGTTGAACAAAAAAATTTACAGAATTTATCATCAAATGAACTAGAAATTCAGAAATCACTAGATAATTTAATCAAGAACAAACACGAGCTATCCTCCATTATGAATTATGTATTCAGGTATTTTTGTGTTTTGGTTGACAGAGAGGCTTCTTTGAATGCTCATTCAATGTCAAATGAGTTTGGAGTTTTGTTAACTTTTGAAGGATTCTTGCCAAGTGACCAATTGAGAATTTATAAAAAGTTTATTTTGAGTCTCAACAAAACAGTTTGCAGAAAAGAATCTATCAACTCATTCAATGCAGTAAGAATCTTTATAATACCTTTTATCTTTTTTTTTAGAATTAAGTTATTTTATTATTAGTATTTAAGATCGATATGATTAAATAAGCTAACAAAAAAAAGAAAAAACTAATTTAATTTTAATTTTAGAGTTTGTTAATAAATGAATTTGTGCGTAGAAAAATAAATGAGAGTGAAGAATGCATCATCCACATTGACAAGAAGGAATTTTTCGATCAAACAGGACTCACACTTAAATGTTTAAATATCAAAACTGTTAGAAAATTGAATTTTGAATTCTTTGATAAAATTGAACAAATTGATTTGTCATCAAATGATATACGAAGATTAAGTTCAATATTTTTAGAACAATTTCCCAATTTAAAAAAGCTAAAAATAACAGAAAATGGTCTCACTTCTATTAGAAGAGATTTATTTAAAAATTCAATTAAGCTTGTTGAATTGAACCTTTCGGCCAATATTTTTAGCGTTATTAAACCCAATATATTTGAAAAGCTGTCTAATTTAAAAGTACTTGATTTATCAGACAGCATGATTAGATGGATTAGTCGAAATTCGTTTAGTGGACTTTTTAATTTGGAAAGCTTGAATTTAGAAAATAACACTTTATACTCTATTGAATCTAATCAATTCAAGCATTTAGTTAATTTAAAATTTCTTAATTTATCCAAAAATCCAATTGAAATCATTAAGCAGAATGCCTTTGGAGGTTTGCACAAGCTAAAAGTTCTCGAACTAAAAGAGCTAAGACTAATGGACATAAAGCCAAACTTATTTTGTAATTTAAACAATTTAACCGAATTGAGTCTTTATGATAATGCTATTTGTGAACTTGAGCCAAGCATTTTTAATGGACTTGGAAACTTGTCAAAACTTGAACTTAGCTTCAATCTTCTTCGCACAATAAAACCAAATACTTTTTACAAACTAAAAAAATTAGAAATTTTAGATTTAAATGAAAATTTGATAAAAAAAATTAATCGAAATTGCTTCAATGGTTTGGGAAACTTGAAAAAATTGATTTTATCCAACAGCAAACTAAAAATGATAAAACCTTTTGTATTGAAAGATTTGAAATTGCTCAAAAATCTAGATCTCAAAGGAAATAAGATTGAAATGATAAATTCAGACTCATTTGCTGGACTTGATAAATTGGAAATTTTAAATTTGAGCTCGAATTCAATTAATCACATAGAGATGGGCACGTTTAAAAAGATGTCAAATTTAGAAGAGATAAATTTGTCCGAGAATAAAATTGATAAAATTTGCTTGGACACTTTAAATGGAATTGACTTTTCGAGACTAAAAAAACTTGATTTAAGCGAAAATATGATTGAAAAAATCGATAAAGAACTATTTTTCAAATTTGAATCACTTGAACTCGCTCTACAGGATAACTTAATTCCTGAAGAATAATTTTTGTACGAATCCATTTTTTTATAGAATTTTTGTACCACATTATATTATGAAAATTGTCCTTTAATTTTATTTTATTTTTTCAATTTAATCGGTTTGCTACTAGTAATTCATTTTATTTAAATAAATTTTTTGTAAATTTATGATTTTAAATTAATAGTATAGAATATTAATATGATAAAATAAGTGACTAGGTGGCTAGGTATTTATCAATATATAATCAGACTTGTTTTTAAGTCACAAGTCTTAAGTCAAGTCATAACTTTGACTTAATTTTTTGTGACTTAGACTTTAAACTGTGACTTATAAACAAGTCTGTTTAAAATCAATACTTCCGATATTAAATTAAAGTTGGATTAAAGATATGCTTGTAGTGCGTAATGTGCACTATAAACAGCATTTTATCGCAATATAGTGACTATCTACCTATGTTTATTTATAAAATATTTAATAAATATTTATATAAGAAAAGCTTAAGATAAATAGTCTAATTAAAAATTACTTTTTTCTTGTTGATTATTGATTAATTAAATATGTCAAAAACTGAAATAGCTCAGCAACTTAAGTAATAAATGTATCAATAAAAATTGGATGATAATTATCTTGGAGTTAAATTTGTCCAAACCTTCCTTGAACTTCTTTGTCGTTGACGAGTTAACTATTTCTTGGCTTAGTGAATTCTAGTAAGGTATGATATGATTTGTGAAGAAGTGTTCTTGACGGCCTTTCAATTTATTTGCAGGTTGTTTTATTAATCTTTTGTTTTGTCTTCTTATGCCAGCTGATTGTCCATCTAATTTGGTTGCTTGGGCTAATTCAACATGGACCGTCCAGTTGACTATATCTAGTCCTCTTTGGATTTTGAAATATGCAATTAAGTCACCTCTAATTCTACTTGTGAACAAGTATGTAAGGTTAAGATGCTTCAATCTCTTCTCATATGGTCGGTTTTTCATTTTTGGGATTAGTTGTGTTGCCCTTTTCTGGACATATTCGAGTATTTTTTGATCGACCTTTAAGTTCCACACCGGCACTGCAGACTCAAGATGTGGTCTAATGTGGGTAGAGTACAGTATTCTGAACATATCTCGATCCACATGTGTGAAAGTCCGTTCAATCATACCTAATATCGAGTTTGCTTGCTGGCTGCTTTAATGACTTGATTTTTCCATTTCAGGTCTGATGATAGGAATATTCCTATATCTATTTCTCTGTACTCTCTATTCCTCTGTAGCTCTATTTTTCTGTACTCTCTAAAACATGAGTTTGATTGCTAGACGTATCTAGCAATTCCAAGTAAATAGACATGGATTGTTTTCTTTCGTTTAAGAGAATGTATATGCATTTATTGACATTGAACCTTGTAGATCACAATCCCGTCCATTTTGACAATTTGTCTAGATCTTGTTGAAGCGATGCAATTGAATCAGTTTTTGCGACAGTTAATATGAATTGGTGGCATCAACATAAAGTTTGCATTTATTCTTTATACATCCTGTCATCTTCTGACCACTTAGCACTACTCATTACAGCTCTCTTTTTTCTTCCAGTTAGAAAGATGTCTATCAATTTAATGAGCCTGTCTATCAATTCTGTAAGCTTCCAGTTTTCGCAGAAAACTTTTGTGCAGGACCTTGTCAAATCGGTTTGCTACTATTAATTCATTCTATTTAAAAAACTTTTTTTTTTAAATTTATTTTTTGATTTTAAATTAACAGTATAGAATATAAATATGATAAAATGACTTAAAGGTATTTATCAATATATAATGAATGTTTTCAATATTAAATTAAAGTTGGATTAAAAAAATGTTGATATTTAAATTTGTTTTAATTTTTTGAAGATTAAAGTTTTGTAATAAAATTTTCGATTAAGTTTTTATAAATTGATAATAAATTAAAAATATCTTTAAGTGCATTACAATTCGAATGTTATTTGTTTTTTTTTTGTTTTATTTTTTTTTTTTAATAAATTTGAGGAGAACCTCTGGGTCCTCAGAATGGAACAAAGTCCTTCATTTTAGCCTAGCGTTAGTGAATAAAATGAAAATTTTGGCTAAAAAAATAAATATTTATAGTTTTCAGGGAGGAACTTTTGTTTTGAAATCTAAGTAAAGCGAAGTGAACTTAGCGTTTAAAGACAATTTTCAATATTTTTAGCGAAATATCTTAAACGATCCCTACGGACGTTAAAGTTTTCCTTTTTGCGGACGATTTGTGCATTTGGTTCATAAACAAACTACTAAAAATGATTTAAAAAATTTGAATCCAATGTATTAAAAAATACTGCAATTAATGGGGTTTACGTGTAAATATAAACAAAACATTTCAAACCGTCTCACAAATTATCAGTCAAAATAAAAACTGAACCTTACTCGACCATCATTCAATTCCAATTTTGACATTTCTGAGTATCAAATCAGATCTTCAAAAACTCCAGAACAAAATATTAGACACATAAAATTCTTTCCCATCAAAACAGAAATCATTGAGATACATATGAAACTTTAGCTCCTAAGTTCACTTCGCTCTTCTAAGATTTCAACTCATTTGTTTCGCTATAACTTATTTATTAGCATTCAGTTTTTCTTTTAAATAAAATGAGGAAAAAAAACTTTTACCTAGCTCAAATTATTTATTACACTGGGCCAAAAAGAAGGACTTAGTTCCATTCTGAGCAGCCTTAGACTTTCCTCGAAATTATTTAGAAAGTAAATAAATAAATAAAAAAATTCAAAAATCTTTTTTTATTTTTTGAAAAAAACTTATATTGTATGTATTAAGACCATTAGATTAAAAAATCAGGTGACTTAAATCAATCTTTTAATATTTATCTTTAAAAATAAAAAAAATTTTATTTTCCGAAATAGCAATTTGACAAAAATTATAATTTACATAAATAAACACATATATATATATATATATATATATTTTAATTATATTATTTTTTTATAAAAACCTACACGAAAACATAAAAAAAATGAAACAAAAATTTGAAATATGCGTTTTAGACTGACGTGGCTTGATATTTTATTTGATACTTATATAACTTCTAAATTGTTTAGAAAATGCAAAATAAAAGCCATTTCAATAAAACACAGATAGAATTAAAAAATAAAATTTAAAAAAGTACAGATGGGTCAACAATTAAGACAAGATTGTACCGTTGTCCTTTAAGATGAATAATTTTAATTATGATATTAAATAAGCATAAAATATTTGAATGCAATATAGGCTTAGGTTTTAGCAATTAGTTTGCACGATGCAACAAAATAGAATTAAATATTTCTAGAAGCATCTTTAAATTCTTATTTTGTTTAGATTATTTTTATTGCAAAAAATGGGCAACATATTCGGTGATTTGTTCCGAGGTCTTTTCGGTAAGAAAGAAATGAGAATATTGATGGTTGGTTTGGATGCAGCAGGTAAAACCACAATTTTATACAAATTAAAACTCGGAGAAATTGTGACCACCATTCCAACAATCGGCTTCAATGTCGAAACAGTCGAATATAAAAATATCAGTTTCACTGTTTGGGACGTCGGTGGTCAGGATAAAATTCGACCATTGTGGAGACACTATTTCCAAAATACGCAAGGTCTCATTTTTGTAGTCGATTCGAACGACAGAGAGAGAGTTGGTGAAGCGAGAGATGAACTTCATAGAATGTTACAAGAAGACGAGCTCAGAGATGCAGTTATTTTGATATTTGCCAACAAACAAGTAAACAAGCTATCACATTTGAAAAAAAAACTTATTTTATTATAATTTTCTTTTTCAAAAATAGGACTTGCCGAATGCAATGAATGCTCCTGAAATAACAGACAAACTGGGCTTACATTCATTACGGAACAGAAATTGGTACATTCAAGCCACATGTGCCACTAGTGGCGATGGCTTGTACGAGGGACTTGACTGGTTGTCCAATCAATTGAAAAACAAGAAATGATCAATTATGATTTTTAATATTTAACTTTGACATTCGGATTAAATTATTTTCTCTTTTCTCAGTCAAATTCACTTTTTTAATACTAATGTTTTAGTTTTGTATCTTATCGGCTTTTTTTTCTAAGAATTTAAATAAAATCCAAAATATTCTTGATTGACTTTTCCTATTCATCGTTATGTAACATGCAACATTAAGAAAACATTAGGGTTGCATTGTTGAATTCATTGCTTTAAATTTTTCTATTTGGAAAAAGAGAAATATATATAAATATTTATATGAATTTATTAGGAATTTTCAAAAATTCTCCAAGTATTAAATTTTAAATTCTTAAAATCAATATGAGAATATGAATCATTTTTGCTTTTAAGTGAGAGAAAAATGTTTTTTTAGATCTATTTCAATATCAAATTAAAAATTTAAAAATTAAAAATTCCAGATTGAAAATTTTTAATTTTTTACAATAATTTTTATATTTATATTTTATATTTTTATCTTTAGACTAGTCTTAATTCTTTCAATACCAAGGTTGATTATAAAAAAAATAATAATCAAAAATGGATGTTATCAAAATTTTACCCAAAATTTAAAAAAAATTCTGATCCGGTCTTCATTTCAAATAATTCGAAATTTTAGACCAAAAAATAACAGTAGAAAACATAGAAATTAAATGATCAGGAATTTTTCAAAAAAAAATTGATACTTTACTTTAATACAATAAACATTAAAACTTTGTAATTTTTGAATTTTAATTTTAACACTCAAAGGACCGGCGATGTCATTTTGACACTTTTTCAAAAATTCAAATTTAATTTTTTAATTAACTTTCAATCATATATACATATTTTAATATTTATTTTAAAGCTTTGATAATGGTCTTTTAAATTTTCTCTTTTTCATGTTACAGACTTTTATGGAACCAATATAATATTTAAACAAATTTTTTGACAAATATAGCCGGTCCTTTAAGTTTTAAAAACATAATAAATTTTGAAGTTTAAAAAACTCAATAAATTGGATTATTTTTATTCAAAATTTAAATCAATTTGAAATTTTAATTAAAATTATGATCCGTGATTATTTCAGATCTAAGATACTAGTTTCATCTAAAAATAATTTTAGAGATTATTTTTTTTAGTTTAAAAATAAAATAATATAAAATTTTGATTCAAAGTTAAAATCGTAAAATTAATTTAAAAGTTCAAGATTGGATCGCATAATTATAGTTATGGTGAAATTTTTCATGATTTCTTCTTTTTTCCACAGCATCTAAAATTGCTCCAATTTTTCTTAGACTTTTCGAGTCTAACAGCTTTTTCTTTAGGCTTTCACGACCTGTTGGAGCTTTTTTTACATCAGTTAAATTTCCATTTTTTCTTTTTTTGGCCTTATTCTTATTATCTTTTCCCAAATTTAATCCTGTTGCAGCATTTATTTCAGCTAACAGTTCAGCATCTTGCCATGGTTTAACTTCATCTTTATTTTTTGCTAATTCAATTTTATCTTTTTCATTTTCAATATTTCCCATAACGTCTCGTGCAACTATTTTTCCATGCAATGGACATTTATGTCTATCCATTCTTGGACATAACTTTCCATTTTTTAGAGGAGCTCGACAAGACCATTTTACAGGTTCAAAATTACCAACAAATGCAATCTTTGTTAAACGGTGCGCGTTTTCTATCAAATCATGAGTAACTTCATTATCACGTCTTTGAAAAAGAGGATTTTGTGTCTCAACTTTTTGTACAACTGGGTTCAAGTACTCCATTTCATCTAAATAGATTATTGGAGCAATCTAGTTAAATAATTTATTAATATGAGAACAAATATCTTTCTTTTATTTATGATACTTTAAGCATCTCTTGTTTTTTGGCATCTATTTCGCCCTTATTGTTTTTTTCATGCGACCCACATAGCTTTCTAGAAGTACCAGGAAGTGTATGGTTGGCATTTTTTTCAGTATCAACTTTGGAATTTTGAGATTCTTGATCTGTTTTTATATTCAAGTCATCAAATTTTTTAAGTATCGCATGCACTTGATTTTTTAAATCAATTGCTTTTTTCAAATGTTCTGAAGCTTCTCTAACTTGAATAAAATTCTTTAAATAAATATTAAAACCATTAATTAAAATGTTTGTTAAAAACACAAAAATATTATACTTTTATCCATTTGTTTATTTTATAAAGATATAAGTTTTTTAGTTCTTTCGATAAATCCTTGATTATGTCAACTACAATTTTATTTTCATCGTTTTCTTTAAGGTATTTTTCAATTTTTATTTCAGTATTTTTTGTATCTTGTAAAGAATTATTGTCGAGGAATCCTAAATAATGCATTTCCATATTTGTCTCAGCTATTACTTCTTCTTTTGTTCGCTTAATTGGAACTTCGACAAAATCCTCATCTGAATCTTCGCTTTCATCTTCAGCTTCGTCTGTGACTTGCTGAATGGGTGTCATTTTTGATTCACTTGGGAAGAAATCTTCATTCGAAAATAAATCCTCACTGGGTATCAAGATTTTTATGCTTTGTTCAAGCTGTTCAATACAATTTAAAATATCGGTCTCTATGTCTTCAAATTAAAAAATATCTATCTGATCAAATATTCAATAGTAAAAAAATTGGATTAAAATATTCACCTGACATTTCTTCGACATTTTGTCTGTATTTTTGATTAGCTAATATTTGTTGTTTTTCATTTTGTTTGTGAGCATGGGCACGCTGGGCGCTATTTTGATGTGAAAAACTAACAAAATCAATTTTTTTGCAATTTTTTAAATAATCAAATCCAATCTGTAGTCGTTTATAATTTGCTGAAAATTTATCATTCCATGTTTTGATTATTTTAGCTGCTTGTTTTTTTAACTCGTTTGCAGCATTTTTAGGTGCCGGAAGTGGCTCGTCAGCATTTGTTTCTAGAACCAGTTCAAAAAATTGCTGCAAGTCCTCTAAAATAAGTTCTCGGAATAAATGTGACCTTTGAAAGAGCACATCAATAATTTGCAAGGCCGCAAATCGGATCTCACTATGTTCTTTTTTTAACTGTGTAAACAAAACTTCAAAACAGAGTTTCAAATTGTCGTCGTTATTTCTTAATTTTTATTTAAAATTGTTAAAAACAATGAATAAATAATTTTTAACTTGCAATTTGATTTCACTTTTCGAAGATCGTCCACATTCAACGGAGCCAGCCCAGACTTACAAAGCTCCAAAATTATGTCTTCCAAATCTGACATATTCTTGATAATTAGAAATTATATCTTTGATTTGAAAAGGCTTTAGACAAAATAAAGCTTACAATTTGGTATAAAATTGCTAAGTTTGGTAGAAGAATAAAAAAATATAGCTAAACATAAGTAATGTTATTAATATATATTTATTAAATTTCTAGCTCCTATATATTAGAGCCTACAATAAAATGAAGACAATTTCAAACAGAACTTGAATAATTCATTGTAAATTTTAATATAAAATGCAAAATTATTCTAATTTTTCATTGAATGCAATCAAGTATTGGGATTTAAGCAAAAGCGAGACGTATTCAGTGATTGTGTGAGCTTTATAAAATTTAATCATAAACACATTCATATGAAACAAGCAGAAAAGAAATTTAAACTAAAGAAATATATGCGTTTGCAAATAATTTTAAAATATTTCTACTTTGAAACAATTTAATATGATGTGATACATACACTATCGAAAATAAATTCAAAACTTCTTACACATCATCTTCATCATCTTCTTCATTTTTTAACTTCTATCAAATTAATATAAAAAGATTTATTTTTAATTTAGATTGAAATTAAGGAATGGGCAATTTGTTCGCCAATTTATTTAGTGGCCTTTTTGGCAAAAAAGATATGAGAATATTGATGGTTGGTTTGGATGCAGCAGGTAAAACCACAATTTTATACAAATTAAAACTCGGAGAAATTGTGACCACCATTCCAACAATCGGCTTCAATGTCGAAACAGTCGAATATAAAAATATCAGTTTCACTGTTTGGGACGTCGGTGGTCAGGATAAAATTCGACCATTGTGGAGACACTATTTCCAAAATACGCAAGGTCTCATTTTTGTAGTCGATTCGAACGACAGAGAGAGAGTTGGTGAAGCGAGAGATGAACTCCATAGAATGTTACAAGAAGACGAGCTCAGAGATGCAGTTCTTTTGATATTCGCCAACAAACAAGTAAGAAAGTTTTAAATCGACAAATAAAATGTCATGTTTGTAAACAAGACTAATAATTTTCTTTTTCAAATATAGGACTTGCCGAATGCAATGAATGCTCCTGAAATAACAGACAAACTGGGCTTACATTCATTACGGAACAGAAATTGGTACATTCAAGCCACATGTGCCACTAGTGGCGATGGCTTGTACGAGGGACTTGACTGGTTGTCCAATCAATTGAAGAATCATAAATAAAATATTTATTAGATTAATTTTATGGCGAAACACACATATTTTATTTTTTCATTATTTTATAAAAAATATATAAAAATTCGAATTTTTCTATTATTTTTTTTTGACAATATTAAATTATTAGACGAATATTTGGCTATTTGTGTTCATCAAAACAATAAAAAGAAATTCAATTATCTTCAATTTCTTTTTATTATTCAATAACGTTTTATTTTCAAAAGGCCAAGAAATTCTCCAATATTTAGTCATTCTTTGTATTTTTTTTTATCAATCCATGGAAACCAAATATTTTTAATTATTATTATATACTGATTTTTGAATTTTTGAAAATTATTTTTTATTTTTGGTTAAAGAATATTCTTAATTAATTTTCTTTAAACTATTTCTTTTGATTTTGAAGTGTTTATTTAACGTTAAATTCAAAAAATTTTCAAATTAATTATTTCACTTTTAGATTTATGTTATCTTAATTCAAAAATTTTTATATTTTTGATTTTATCATCAATTTATTGTAACTAAAATATGAAAAAATTAGATTTAAAAAAAGACAGTAATTTTGAAGATTTTAATAACAAATTTTTTTATCAACTACTAATGATTTTAGATGCTTGGAATGAGTGAGAATTCAAAAAATCCATAATTTCATCCATTTTTTCTTGTGCGATTTTTTTTCTACTCACTAAATGCTTTAGCAAATCGCTTGCTTTAATGACACTTAAAAAATTAATATTGTTGTCTTTGATATTCTGAGAGCCTCCCTGTTCTCTATCCAATATAGTGATTGCCTCCGTTACATTCAAGTCATACATTTTTAATGCCTTCAAATTTCAATTAGCAATTATTAATTAAATAATGTTGATTTTTACTTCGCTCGTTTCTAAAATACTTGTGCCATAGACAACAACATCTTCTATGAGCAGACAAGAGTCACCAGATTTGTAAACGCCTTCAACCATTTTTTTACATCCATAATCTTTGATTTCTTTGCGTTTAAAAACCATAGGTTTATCTGTTTGAATACTTAAAGACTAATAATAAATAAGGTTAAAATAGCTTAATTGCAAGCTATATTCTATTAGAAATTTACCGTAGCAACAGCAAAAGCGCCATACGGAACACCGCATAAAATGTCAAAGTTGATGCTGTTTTGTTCGATTATTTGCTTTATCAGTCTACCGGCCTGTTGCAATACTTTTGGATGGGAGACAATCAATCTGAGATCAAAATAGACCGGAGTTTTAAGTCCTGTGGACAAGTAAAACTCTCCAAATTTTACACAGCCAATTTCGTACAAATTGTCCATAAAACTTTCTAACTCTGTGCGATCCATTTTAACTAAAATTGAATACTAATTCTAAAATTGAATTCAAAGTATAGGAATTTCAGTCTTGTTTTTAATATTTCTAAATTATTTTTTAAATTTGAACGTGTTCTAATTAAATTAAAATTTAACACTATTCGATTGACTTTTTTTCAGAAAATTTGTAAACAAAATTTAATTAAAATATCTAATACATGAATTTAAATAATTTTATTTTTTACGGAAAAATGAAACAAACTTGACTTTCTAATCTTAGTTAAACATGCTTTAAAGTCATATTTGTTTATTTTCCCAATAACCTAAAAAGCAATCTTTGTACCTAGGACTAAACAATCAAGTTATGAAAACTTTATACGCTAAATTTTCGTGAACAAACAATATGATCTTAACATTTTAATTCAATTAAATATCATGATAATTTTATTTAATTTAGAATTATTTTTTTAAGTTTAATTATCAAAATACTTTTTATACCATCTATTTGAGTATCTAAAAAGAATAAATATAATTTATTTTGATTTAGAAATGTATGCAAGATAGAATCATTGTAAGCTATTATATTTTAAAAAATTCTTTAGACCACGAGTATAAAAAACAAAATAAGTTTTTTTTTAAATTTATTTCTTAAATTTATAATAGAGTAGAAAATTCACGTTTCAGTCATAATAAAAAAATTGAAAACATAGACAAAGCATAATCACTTGAATATGCATGTCGAGCAGAGAGTATAAAGTTGAATCGAATAACATGCTTTTAACAATTTTTTTTTTATAAAGAATAAAAAAATTATTAAATTTAATAATTTAATTTAAAGAAAGATAAAAAAATTTAAAAAATGGATCGCACAGAGTTAGAAAGTTTTATGGACAATTTGTACGAAATTGGCTGTGTAAAATTTGGAGAGTTTTACTTGTCCACAGGACTTAAAACTCCGGTCTATTTTGATCTCAGATTGATTGTCTCCCATCCAAAAGTATTGCAACAGGCCGGTAGACTGATAAAGCAAATAATCGAACAAAACAGCATCAACTTTGACATTTTATGCGGTGTTCCGTATGGCGCTTTTGCTGTTGCTACGGTAAATTTCTAATAGAATATAGCTTGCAATTAAGCTATTTTAACCTTATTTATTATTAGTCTTTAAGTATTCAAACAGATAAACCTATGGTTTTTAAACGCAAAGAAATCAAAGATTATGGATGTAAAAAAATGGTTGAAGGCGTTTACAAATCTGGTGACTCTTGTCTGCTCATAGAAGATGTTGTTGTCTATGGCACAAGTATAAATGAAACCAGTCAAGTATTTTTTTTTATTAGAATAAAAATTTAAAACATTTAAATTTAAACTTTTAGACTTTGAGAGAGTATGGACTTAATGTTTCATGTGCAATTTCTATATTAGATCGTGAACAAGGTGGTAGTAAAGTAATTCAAGATAATCTCATCAATTTTTTTAGGCATATATAATACTAATTCATTAAATTCAAAAGTTTGTTATTGTTTAATTTTAGCATTTTGAAAGCAAGTGATATTTTAAAACATCTGGTAAACCGTGGTAAAATATCTGAGAGCAAGATGAATGAAACGATTGAATTTTTGAATAAAAATAATTACAAAGCCTTTGTTCTTCAAAACTCGAGTTCTAAAACGATTGCCAACGAAGCCTGAGAATCATTGTTTTTAATACTTTATACATTGCCATTAATTTTATTTTATTAGTAGCGTAGATAAAAAAATTAGTTATCAAACTTGTTCAAGAGTATGATGTAATATCTAGAATATTTGATTTTCCACAAATAAATAGTTAAATTTAATTTTTTATTATTTTCATAATTTCTAAAAAATTCTTCCTAAATTTTAAATAATTTTGAATGCATCATCTTATATTTTTATAGGGTCTAGTTATTTTCAATCGGAAAAAATTAATCGATATTATACAGTATGTTGCAAAAGTTTAGAAATTTTTTCTGTTAGGCGGGAAAAAAAAAGAAAAGGCGTTTTTTTTTATTTTTT
>PJRA01000509.1:59882-82599 GCA_016987375.1 Brachionus koreanus | reverse complement strand
GGTCATTTGGCTCAAATAGGAGTTCAACAGATGGCAAAAGATTGTTTACCAAGGTGTTGATGAAGAAAAATTGATTAATTCTTCCTGTTTAAATGTTGCATATACCATTCTCTTGTAAGAAATGCATAGCCATATGCCAGCTGAACCTCCACCGTTTTGTAGCCTTGGTTTACAGAACTTTGGATGGAACTTGTAGGGTTTTTTCTAATCTCTCTAAAGATGTAATTTTCATCCCTAAAAGTTAACTTTAGAGGTGCACCAGAACAGCTTCGATCAGACACAGTACCAGTCAATTCATATCGTTTTTTAGTTGAAGAGACACATTTTGGAGATAAACCTAACAGCTTGGCAATCTCACTTTTCAGTAGACCCACGATTTGCCATTTTAATGGGCCTGACACATTTTTTTCCCCATTATTTTGGTAACATAATGATTTTTTGGTAATGTTATTTGAGAAGGACAAATGAAGTTGGAGAGTATTAAAAATTAAAAAGTTCAGGAGCACAATTTGTTAAAAATTTAAAAATCTCTACAAATTAGTGTTTTTAATTTTTTTTCTTGTAGACTCAGTTTTTGGTCAAATTCAACATACTGTAAAAAAAGATGAATCTACTAGAAAAAAATATTAATTTTACTTGGTAAAGTTATTATCAACTATATAAACAATATTTTAACTATTTAAAAAAAAAACAATCATTATATTAATTGACATTTAACTAGCTAAATAAATGAATTAAATTGGCAAAATGAAAATAATTTTACATTTTTAAATTCTCTTTCTTTCAGATTTTTTGTGCAATTTTCAGAAGATTAAAAAAAACCTTCTCTAATTATTTATTAAACAAAAGAAAATTAAAAATTTTTTGAAATATATCACAAAAAATCTAAAAATATGAAAATGTAAAATTATTTTCATGTTGTCATTCAAATTGAATAATTGCTAAAGTTAATACTTTTATCAATAAACTTCAAAAATTTTACAATTTCATTTATTAAATTAATTTGCTTTCTTTTACTCAAGTTTCCCTTATTTAAGTTTCTAAACTATTTACCTCATACTATTTCCTCTTAACTTTATGAATTTCCACATTTGGCTTAGGCAATACCAATAGGACAAAAAATAAAGCCAGGAAGACCAAAAGAAACACTTAATGCACTCGCATCACAGCCCGGAGAGCTTGTTAGTGATTCACAGACACTTATGAAGACTATATGCAAATACCGATTAACAACCAAGCGCATTTTACTTAAGAACGAACAATACTAGAGAAATTTTATTTGAGAATAAAATAGTTGTCGAGGGTGTTCAATCAGACGCAAATATTGATCAAGTTCAATCAAAAACACAGGTTAAAAGAGGTCATGGAAGACCACCTAAAAATTGCGTTTCTTTTCAGTGAAATATAGATGAAAATAATTGTGCTGTATCGCCTCAAAAAAAAAAAATAAAAAAAAATAAATAAATTTTTCTTTATTTTTCCTAATAAAATTATATTTTTGTATAGATAGGAAAAAATATAGTTAAATCTTTTTTTTTAAATACTATATTTATATAAAATTTATCTTATGTTCAATTATTTAGTAAATTCATCTTTTTTTCATAAATTAATTAATCCTATGCCATTTTGAATTTAGAATTTTACATTTTTTGGGCCAGGTCAAGTAATTTAACAATCCTTACTCAATAGATGCCTCCAATAAATATTTTAAATTGCTAAATTACAATATATAATTACCAGTTTGTTTACCATACATAACCAGATTTTTTTAGGTCTTTTTAATTTTAGATCAAATTACAAAATCATTTCTATATTATATATTTAGAAATTTTTTCTTTATTTAAAATTTGCATTTTTAATAAATTTGATAAAAATAGATTAGACTTTCTCTCTAAAATTTCTGAAATGAACCAAACTGAATTGGAGAGTTTTATGGACAATTTGTACGAAATTGGGTGTGTAAAATTTGGAGAGTTTTATTTGTCTACAGGACTCAAAACTCCAGTCTATTTTGATCTGAGATTAATAATTTCGCACCCAAAAATACTTAAGCAAGCTGCGCGTTTAATTCAAGAAATTATTGCAGATAAAAAAATTGAATATGATTTAATTTGTGGCGTACCATATGGAGCTCTAGCTCTAGCAATTGTAATTTATAAAAATACATATTCTTTTGTAGAGTTATTTCAGCAAATTAAAGGTTTTAAGTATTCAAACTGAAAAGCCTCTAATATTAAAGAGAAAAAATACACAAGATTATGGGACAAAAATATTGGAAGGGGACTTCAAGAAGTTTGATGAATGTCTTTTGATCGAAGATACTGTCGTTTTTGGCTCTAGCATAATTGAAACAGCCCAAGTTTATTTTTGCAAGAAGTAAAATTTTTAAGAAATCTTTTATTTTTAAGGTTTTGAAAGAAAATGAGTTAAATTCTAAAGTTTGTATTGGAATCTTAGATAGAGAGCAAGGAGCCAACGCAAATTTAAGAAAAAGCGGAATTTTATTCTTTTCGTAAGGGCTATAGCTTTTTTTAAATATCAAAAGTCTCACAATTTGTGTAGTATCGTTAAGGCAAGTGAATTTTTTGAATACTTGGTGAAAAAAGGAAAATTGACACAAGAGAAAATGAATGATGTAATTAATTTTTTAAAAAGTAATTCCTATGTAGCATAAAATAAAAAAATTTTTCAATGCCAAAAATTTTATTTTTCGATAAAATTTCGACTTAGTCTCTTCAAGTATGAATCATATGCAATTATTTTGTATCTTGAAGCCATATTTGCAGGATCATCACTATTCAAAATTCCTCTACCAACTACTATTACATCACATTTATTTTCAAACACAGCCATTTCAGGAGTGGTATATTGCTGTCCTAAACTTTCTTCACTGATATGTTTAAATTGAACACCGGGAGTTATGTGAATAAATGTTGGATTGTTTGTCAATTTTTTTTGACAAATAAACCCAAATATAAAATCTGAATTCTCTTCTGCCATTTGAACAGTTCCTAAAAAATTAATTAAAATATAAATAAAAAACCTTACACGCATCTTACGATCAGTATAGTTTTGGTCAATGAGATTATTTTTGCTAGATAATTGAGCAATTAATATGCATCCTCTTGGTTCAATACACTGTGAAGCTACTTCTCTCAGACCTTGTATGCAACCAGATCCAGCTATTGAATGTGCATTTATAAAATTGGACCATTTCGATATCTTATAAATTCCTCCATCGTATTGAGATTTTACAGTATTGCCAATATCAGCAAATTTTCTATCCTCAAAAATTAAAAAGTTATGCTTGATTGAAAGATCAACAAGTGATTGTATTTTGTCCATGTTGAAGTCTTTAAGAATATCAATGTGTGTTTTTAGTATACAAATGTGCGGACCAATTTCGTCGGCTAACTTTAAGGTTATGATATTAAAACAAGATTAGAAATTTTTTTCTGAATTGATAAAAAAATAACCTTAAGCAGTTTATCAAATGAATCAACATCTGCTGAGAAGCAAAGATTGGTTTGTTTTAATGCCATTATTTGAAAACATTTCTTAGCTATAGGATTTTTAGTTAGTTCTCCTCTTTCTTCAAAAGAATATTCCTTTAAAAAAATTACTAAATTTTCTTTTAAAAAATTCATTTTCAAAATTACCTTAATTTCTTTAAAACTTGTCGGTACTCTTTTATTTTTGTTTAAAAAATGTTGGGTATCCTGTAAAGTTGCATCATTTATTTTATTTTTCTTGTGTAGAATTTCAAGAACATCGCTTGTTTTTAAAATACTGTGAACTTTGACATTATGTCTAGCGATATTCTCGATTCCACCTTGTTCTCTGTCCAGTATTACTAAAGCATCACTAATTTTAATTCCGGCTTGCTTTAGGCCCTTAAAATAACCAAAATAGTTAAATTCGTTTTTAATTGAATTTATAATTTTACTTCTAAGGTCTCTAAAATACTAATTCCAGATGTTATAACATCGTCGACTATTAAGCAACGATCATCTATTTTATAGATGCCCTCAATTAAATTTTTTGTGCCGTGAGCTTTAGCATCCTTTCGTTTAAAAATCATTGGCTTATTTGTTTCCAAGCTAACACCCTTGATTTAAAAGTCCTAATTAACAGACTAATATGATCAATTTTAACAGAATTCATACTGTAGCAAGAGATATTGCTCCATAAGGTACTCCACAAATAACATCAAATTCAATTGATGATTCAGAGATTTTTTTTGAAAATATTTTTGATGCAAGAAGCTGTAAAAAATTAAAACTGTTAATTGACCTTAATTTTAAATAATACCAATAATTTTGGATAAGAAATTAATAGCCGAAGA
This sequence comes from Brachionus koreanus, assembly GCA_016987375.1. Taxonomy (NCBI): domain Eukaryota; kingdom Metazoa; phylum Rotifera; class Eurotatoria; order Ploima; family Brachionidae; genus Brachionus; species Brachionus koreanus. The sequence continues at coordinate 78,254 of PJRA01000509.1, read as the reverse complement.
TCAAAATAAACAGGGGATTTCAATCCACTTTTGAGGGTAAATTCGCCAAATTTAATACAGCCAATATTAAAAAGTTCTTCGATTAATTCTTCGATTTCCATATTCGCAATTTTTAATTCAACGAAACGTGATCAAATTTTAGAAAATTCTAAAAATTAAATAAACAGATTCAATTTTAAATTAGAGAAAAAATTTTAAAAAAAAAAGAAATTTATTTAAAAATTGTAAAGAGTAAAAAAATTGTCTTATTAAGATTAGCAAAAGACTAATTTTTTAAATTTTCTTCTATTAACCAGTCATAAAGTGGCTTGAAATATTCAAGTAATGCATCAACTGAAATTTTTTCTTGTTGTGTTAGAATTTTTAAAATTGCACTCCAGTGTTTACTTGCACCAAGTTCTAGCATACGTCTTCAAAAAAAGCTAATTAAAATGAATTTGTTTTTGTAAAGTTTACTTGAGAAAATATCCTGATTTGACAGAATTTGAGAAATCGCAGTTAAAAACAGGACCAATATGATCTGAAAGCTTGCACAAAGCTTTGAAAATTTGAAATTCCAAAATATTACTAATAAAATATCTTAAAAAAACTCAAAAAAATTTTAATTTTTTTCTTATACAATTTACCTAGCGTATGGCATATGATTTGCTACATGAAATTTTGCTCCAGCATCAAAATCTGACTCGGTTCTCCCAATTGTTGATTCAATTTTCTGAATATTTTGTCTTGGGAAAATAATTTATTCAATAAAAGAGATTAATAATAAATACTATTTACTTTAGATCCCACCATTTTTGGTTGTAATCTGATGAATTAATTTTATCTTTGAAAACATCTTGTCGCCACTTAAAAAGAGTGTACGAGTAAGATAAAAAAGGGATCTTTTTTAAACAAATCCACATCAAAAAATTGATTTCTTGCTCTTTTTAAAAATAAATTATTTTTTTTTTCAAATTCAAGTATATTACCTTTATTTAAAGAATCAGTTTCTGTCAGACTCAAATATTTTAGATGCTTTGGAGATGATACAGATAAAATAACAGCATTTCCGATCGCTTCTTGAAATGAGGGGTTTGCACTGCGTCTAAATATTGTTGGCTGATTCTTATAATTCATAAAATACTGAATCTCTGTCATTTCTTTATGAATTTTTAAAAAGTCATCTTCACTTTTCATTGAAACGCACATTTTGATTCTTTAAAAATAGTTTCAAATTATCAAAAAAATAAAAAATTTCACTCGCAAAACCTGTAATCTTTTCCATCAAAAAAGTCATATGTTGCAGGATGACATCGGCCGTTTTTATTTTTTGGACGAACAATTAAAGAATTTTGCCAAAATTCTTTACTCATTTTTGAAAGACCCATAGAAACAAAAAATTGCTCTGCATGCTGTTCAAAAAATAAATAAGTCAAAAATTTTCAATACTTAAAAATAAAATACTTTAAACATGGTATTAGGGGTCATTTTATTTGAAAGAAAATTTGTATAATTTGAAATATTTTCATTTGGGTAAGGCACAACCAAATCATAAATATTATCCCATGTTTGAGCCCACATGTTTCCTAAACATAAAAAAAAAATTTAATTAACAAAAATAAAAAATTATAAAACAAAAATTTCAACCTAGCAAATGTGCTGGGATAAATTTTGAATTGAGATTTTTTGGATATTTTGTTCCATAAAAATTCTTTAATTTTCTTCTAACATATGTATGCAACTGCTCGTAAAATGGTCGTATTTGTTCATACAAACTGTCATATGTGCTTTCAAAATTCTCATCTTCAAAATCTTCAATCCATCTTTCACTCATGTCGCTGTACCCATTTTCTCTAGCTGCCTTGTTTCGAATTTCAACTAGTTGGATAAAAGTTTCACGCATTTTAGGACCTGTTGCATCACGCCATCCTTTCCAAGCCCAAAGCAATTCATCATAGTCTCTCGATTTCTTCATCAAATCAACAAGTTCAGGCTCCAATGACAAGCAACTTTTTGTTTCATTTTTACAAACTTTTGCTTGTGCATAAATATTTTTTAAACTTGTTAACAAGTTTTGATATTCACTAGAATTAAATTTGTTAAAATTAAAGTTCTTTTTGTGGTTTTTCATTTTTCATTACTCATTTTCCTTTTTAGAGCTGAATGTAATCTCTCGATTTGATGCAAGTTTTAACATTCGTTTTAAATATGAATTCCAATTCAAACTATACCTTTAATACTATGGTCATTACCAATTAAAATGCTTTATTTAATTTTTACTCATTAAATTTTTTAGCTATTCTTTGGGTTTTTTCAAAAAACAAGTTAATCAAAAAGTCAGTTTCTTTGAATCTTTCCACTGGATTCTTAACATCATTTGCTTCTTTTTTGAACTAGAGAAAAAATTACTAAGGATAGTTTTGTACAATCCTACTTTTAATTGTGCCATATTTGCTGACAATTCTCTTAAATTCTCATTATATTGAGTAAGCCATTTTCTAGCACATGATTCCTCATGATAGCATTCTTCTTTTTCTTAAATTGCAAATTATATTTTTACATATCTCAAAAGAACAATAATTACTACCAATTGATGCTACTTGATCCAATAAATTTTGAAATTCAGATTCTGAGAGCAATTCTAATTTATTAGAAAATTTTCAGCTAAACGTTTATTATTTCAAAATTATTTACCAGAATAAAATGCTTTTAAAAATGACAGTGAAAAAGTAAAAATTAAAAATAAATTCATTCCCAAGAGATAAATTTCAAAATTCCAATTAAAAAATAAATTTCCTCTCTAAAATTTTAGTTTCGTTGGTTGCATGAATTATAATGGGTAAAATCTAGATTTTATACTCGTATACTTTGACATTAACAATCTTATTTATATTCTAGTGCATGTAAAATTATAAATAACTGAGTTGTTTAAATTTATTTGCGTATTAATTTTAATCTTTGACAGAATTATTATTTCTTGAACTAAGATTGATGTTTAGACACAAAAAATTTATTTACAAATTCGCAGCTAATCTTTAAAAAATCTTCATCAGTAATTCTGTAATCTATAAGATCTAAAAAATAAATTTGGAATATGATATAATTTTGAGCCATAAAATTTTGCTTTTTTTAATAAATTTAATATTTTTCATTTAACCATCTTTGCAATTCTAAAACTTCAAGTCATATTATATGTTAAAATAGACAGAATTAAATGCTTAAATCACAAAAATGATGTGTCTAACTCTTTGCTTATTTAATTCTAAAAAATTTATAAAATGAAAATTTTGAGAGTGTTACGTTATTATTAGAAAAAAATTTTATCAGCACAATATTAACTCGTGAAATATGTTTAGTTGAAGATGAAAATGTGCTTTTAGAAAGAAGGCCAAAGGTTTAAAAAATTAAATAGTTGTGGCATGAACCTTCAAAGAAAGAAAGAGTCAGTGGACTAGCCACTCTCGATTAGAATTCTCTGTCTAAGGCGGTTGAAGGGAAAATCCAAGGTTAATACTCACCAAAGGTTAATCATCAATTAACAGTTATATATCACTTGATATAAACCTTTATTTTATCTATTTATTAAGATCTGTTAGGATCTAGGGGTTCGCGGTAATAACACAAAATAATAAAAAGAATAGTTTCAAATGAAAACTTTATTAATAAAGGCTGCTTCTAGCCTAAACAAATAATAGAAAAAATAACACAAGAAAAAGAAAATTATAAAATAAATAATTAGTTAATAAGTTTTAAATTATGATTTTTTCATTTTACATATTATATTCTTTTGTCAGATTATATTCATTTTACATATCAATTATATAATACCAGTGGCTTGCTAAACGCATTATATAGTATTGCTCTGTGAAACTATAGACATCTAAGTAAACTACAGTCAGAGTTGTAGTTCTCGAAATTGATAAACTCAAATCTATACTTTTAAACATTGATATTAAAGTTTAAAAGTAAAGTTTTTTTGGACATTGTGGTTTTGGACATTTGATAAAATATGGTAATCAAAAAAATTTTATTAAAATTAGAAAAATATATGATATATTTGTAACAAAGGACACTTATTTGCTGAATATAACAAAACAAACCTAGAATTTTTGATTTAATTGATTTGAACGAACCAAATCAAGAAAGAAAAACCGAGAAATGAAGTAAGGCTAACCTTTTTTCGAATATTATTCTTCAAAAATTTATTAATTCCAGTTTCCATCGACAGTTTTTTTAAAAACTTGTGCTCAATAATTTAATCATATTAATAAAAAACACTGATATTTAAGACGGAATCGTTAATGAACTTGATGAACCATTTGTAGAATTCAGTAACTCATTGCTAATTTTGAAAAAAGAATGTGAAAAATTGATTTCATTACTGACAATGAGACAAAGCACAAAAATTTCAAAAAGTGGTCACTAAGTTTAAATTTATAGGTTTCAATTTCCATTTATAAATGCAAGTAAATTGACAATTGATAAAATAAAAAGAACTTATTTTAAAAAATGAATAGGTAAGCAGTTATTTTAAAAAGAATGTTTTTCAAGAAAAATTTAGCTTGTTTTATTAATAAATTTAAAAATTTTAAAAACTGCAAACTAATTATTAATAATTTATGTTTAAAAAATTTTGCTTTTAAAAAAGAGTCAAAAAATAATAAAAATTATTCAAATAATTGAAATTTAGTTAATTAAACCAAATATTGTTGATCATAACTTTTAAGCTTTCAATGTTCATTTTAATTTACTCTTTTTGTAAATTCTTTTTAAAGCAAATTTCAGTATTTGAATTGTTACGCTTTTCAAACAATGGTGCTCAATTTTGAATAATATGTGTCGAAAATAGATTACTCTATTATCTTTTATTAGAAATGGAATCAAAAAGTTCAGAAAACTTGGATTTTATTTCTGAAGCGATAGCTATTACAAGTTGTCATGATTTAAACATATTTCGAAAAGGGTTAAGATAAATTTTAAAGAAAAATTCTATATAAACTCAAATTTTGTAAAAACCCTTTAATTTGTTAAAGGCCTTTAGATAGAACTTCACTTAGAAAAGGATTAGAGGGTACCAACTCAAGCTAGGCTTTTTTTATTATTTTTTTTTAGATAACGATATGTTGAATATTTTCCAAAACTATTGTGAATCTTAAGCTGATGACACCAAGATCTTATCAACAATTAATAACTTAATTATTTCAACTCGAAATTCAGTCAGATTTAGATAAAGTGTGTAAATGGTCAAAAGAGTGATCGACTCTGCTTAAAGACGATAAATACAAAGTTGTTTATATTGTTAATATCAGATTTAGATTATAATCGATATTAACAATAGTTTTCAAACCAATCTTGTATACAAGATTGGTTTGAAAACTCTGATTAAGTCAAAAGTCGAAATTGATTTGGGTATTTACTTACAAAGTGGATTAAATAAACTCAAAAATGCAACAGCTAAAGTAAATAAAATTTTGGGCCTAAATAAGATGCAGTAAATGCAAGAAATATAAATAGTTTCAAATCGAAGCTTGACGAAAAAAAAAAGCGGCTTATTTAGGCTCAAATAACCTCAAATATGTATGCTTTTATATTAAATTTTAAAAATAAATTTTTTTTAATAAAGTCGACCAGGACTGATAATGCTTTCCAAGCACTATAAATATTTTCAAAATGATTTTATTTGTCTTTAAAGATGACAATCTGATACAGGAAATATTTCATACTTATATTGAAAAAGTTTAAAAGCTACAAAATAAAATTATTTATTAAAAAGTCAATTTTTTTATATTTTAATAGAAAAAAACAAATATACAATTATATCATTCATATCATTAAAATCAATTTTAATTAAATAATTGATTTTGTGACAAAACAAAAAAAAACAATTATTTTTAAATCATATTTTTAGACCTTGTGTTCTGAATTTTGTTTGATTAACCAATCATATAATGGTTTAAAATATTCAATTAAAGGTTCAGCTGAGATTTTGGTAGAATTTGTGAGACTTTTTAAAGCAACTGACCAATGCTTACTAGATCCGATCTCTAGCATGCTCCTTTAATAGAAAACTTTGAATTAGACTCTAAAAAAATTTAATTTTAGATAAAAACTTTAATTTTATTCCTGCTTTTTTTGATCCATAAAAATCACAATTATACAATTTACCAACATTTCCTGAGTATTCGCAAAGGCTTTTGTAAAACTGAAATTGAAGTATATGGCTTATAAAATATCTTGAATATGGAACATTTGCAGCCACGTGAAATTTCGAACCAGGATCAAATGATGATTCATCTCTGAAAATTGGCGCTTCGATACCTTGAAATTTTTCTCTTAAAAAAATTTTAATTCATTTTTTATAAATGATAAAAATAAATATTTTAAACCTCATTTGCCACCACTTTTGGTTATAATTAGAAGCGTTAATTTTGCCCCTAAACATTCCCCATCGCCATTTATCAACCAAATAACCATATGGTAAAAAAGCTAATTTATTAAGAGCAACTGACATTAAAAAGTTAATCTCTTGTTCTAAAAATTATGATTAGTGAAAAAACTTTTAAATTCTGGTCAAAAATTAACCTTTAGATAATGAATTATAGTCTACTAGATTTATCTTGTTGAGATGGTTAATTGTTTGAACTGACAATGAAATCGTATCTCCAATAGCCTCGTGAAAAGCTGAATTGGCGCCAGCTCGAAAAAATAGGGGTTGGTTTTTGTATGCCATATAATATTGAATATGACCCATTTCATGATGAGCGATAGTAAAATATTCTTGGTTAACTGAAGTACACATTTTAATTCTAAAATCATATCCATTTGAAAAATCGAATGCTGCCGGATGACATTGGACAATTCGATCAGAAGGTTTTTCAAAAACAGATTTAGACCAAAAAGATCTGGTCATTTTGAACAAACCTATTGAAGTAAAAAAATTTTCAGCCTGTTCAAAAATATTTCTAATTGTGTAATTCTTTTCATTTAATATTTTGGTAAGATTTAACTGATTAATTTGTGGATAGGGCACAACCAAATCATAAATATTATCCCATGTTTGAGCCCACATGTTTCCTAAACATAAAAAAAAAATTAATTAATTAAACAAAACAAACATTTCAACCTAGCAAATGTGCTGGGATAAGTTTTGAATTGAGATTTTTTGGATATTTTGTTCCATAAAAATTCTTTAATTTTCTTCTAACATATGTATGCAACTGCTCGTAAAATGGTCGTATTTGTTCATACAAACTGTCATATGTGCTTTCAAAATTCTCATCTTCAAAATCTTCAATCCATCTTTCACTCATGTCGCTGTACCCATTTTCTCTAGCTGCCTTGTTTCGAATTTCAACTAGTTGGATAAAAGTTTCACGCATTTTAGGACCTGTTGCATCACGCCATCCTTTCCAAGCCCAAAGCAATTCATCATAGTCTCTCGATTTCTTCATCAAATCAACAAGTTCAGGCTCCAATGACAAGCAACTTTTTGTTTCATTTTTACAAACTTTTGCTTTTGCATGGATATATTCTAATTTTTTAGATAAAATTGATTCTTTCCTTTTATACATTTATGATTATTATCTAAAATCGAATTAATTATTATCAACAAATTACAGTTTCTCATTTTCATTCTTAAAGGAAATATCAATCAAATACGCTTTTTGTGCAAAAAACAGCTGTCTCCTCAATTCTTCATTCCAATTTTCATTTATTCTTGTTTAAAAAAATAAATTTTATTTTATTAAATTTTTGTTTCACTTTATTAACTTGATTTCGAGAGATTTTTTTTGACTTATTCCAACAAACTTATTTGAAATTGATTCTATTTCAATTAAAGCTTTTTGATTCTTTTCACTAAAGTTTGTCATAAATTCGAACTTAGGATAAAGGATTTAGAAAAATATTCAAAGCAATTTGTGAATTTTTCTTACCAAAGCATATGACTTCTTTTGGGTTATTAAGGTATAAGCTCTATTGTAAAAATCAATGAATTTTTGAGCACATTCTTCAGATTTTGCGCATTTTGAATCAATTTCTGGAAAAAAAAAATTTTATTTTTGGCTTAAATTAATCAAAATTAATACCATAATTCTCTAATTCCAATATAATTTCATCAAAATACGCTTTTTTCAAATTATGGCAATTATGCTTACAAATTCCTTTAATTTCATTGATTTAATTATAGATTTTTATAAAAATTTAATTTTACTTGATTCTGAATTATTCAGAATTGAAAGCCAAAGAATGAAAGTGTAAGATAGAAATTGCCACATTTGAAAATTTTGATTTAAAAATCTTTTAGAATATTATTTTTATTTTAAATAAGCAAACATAAGCACGAGATTATTTAAAGAAAAAAAATTTGCATATTTTTTTTCTCTAGATTTTTATCAGAGCATAGATTAAACTAAAATCCTGAATATTTTTCAAAATAATAAAGTCAAGAATATTTTCTTTTGGTTTTTTATAGCTAAAATTAACTAATTTTTTTAACTACTTTTTTTGTCTTCATTTAATAGCTCTCGCATTACTAAATAATTGAATTTAAAAAATAATTTTTTAGAATTGTTTATCTTTTAAAATGTGAAACGTGAATATTCATTCAAGCTTCTAATCTTTTTTGATAAAATCTTAAAACTTTCGATTAACAATTAGGTTCGACAAAATTTTTTACATTTAATTAAAGTTTCATTCGAATAACATGGATTTATAAAAGCAGCTTTTTTATAACTAGTTTATTTATTTAGTTGAAAAAAATGATGTAAAATAATGGAATACTGTTTAACTGTAAACAAATTTTTAAAAATTAGTTATGCCAATTTCTTTTAAAACATCTTTCTCTATTGTATTGTGGTGTTCACCAAAAAGCTTGTAGCAGGGATGTTGCGATAGTGTTTTTAGAAAATTTGTTAAAAATTCCTTTAATAAAATATTATTTTTTTTATTTTTTTTTTAGAGATTTTTACCAATAGATCAATTTTCATTAAGGGATCCTCGAGGGCTTCTGGATCATCTTCTAGATCATCTCTATCAAAAGCGTCCTCAAAAACTATTTAGAAAATAGTAAATTATTATTTAAGAGGATTTTAATTGAATCATACTATCATATTTGTTCAGATAATTATATATGTTCTCACTTGGCCCTTCGTTTTGATCAATATCAATATCCTCCTTTAATGATTATTCACAAAATTTATTTTTAAATTAAAAAAAAATCATTTTTAAAAAAGATTTACCTTATTTTCACTTTCATCTTCTTCCTCATCATCATCATCGTCACTTTCATCTTCATAATCCCCATCAAGATCCTTTTTGTCTTCTAATAAACCGTGTGTTTCATTTATTAGAAGCTTGTATATTTTAACTAACAATGGAACTTGAGTATAAAGCTCTTTGTCTAAAATATAAATAATTTTTTAATCTAAAATATAGCTACTAAAATATGAATTACCTGTTTTTGATTTCGACCTTGTTTTTATGCCTTCAATTGGATTTATAATTCTATCGCCGCGAACGAAAATATTATGAAATCGTTTATCATCAGTAGTAATCGCATGTTCTAACAACTTAGCCAATGCCAAAATGCTTATTTTTGAGTCATATGGTCCGACAAAAAGATTTTGTTTAGAAACCCACTCATTCATGAAAAATTCTAAAACAGGCTTTCCAGTTGGTCCAGGCAAACCTGATAAAAAGGTCAAAACTGCATCCATTCTTGAATGAATCAATTGAGCAAAAACCATAATTAAACTTTGCTGGACTAGGGGAATATTAGAAGCCTGCATTTTGCTAAGTACTGCTTTCAAAATCAGGTCTAAATTTTCTCCAAGGATGTTACCAGTTTTTTTTATCAATGTTGTTATGAATTTTCCAATAAAAGAACAACTGTTTTCGCTTGTTTTTGGATCAAGCATATGATCGATTATCATCACTATGTATTGCAGAGCACTCATTCCTTTATCATCCTTCCAATCAACAATTTGATCTGGTGATTTAGAAACTAAAGCTCTCAAGCATTCCCCGCCGCTCTAAAAATATTTTAAATATTTCATATTTATTTATCCATATTTCCTTAATAAATAGTTAATAAATATTACTTGTAATACAGCAGTATCATCAGCTTTGAGACAGATGTTAATTATTGGAATAAAAGCGTTCATTACATAATTTGAAAGTGGTACTTGAGTTGATGAACGTATTACCATTGTTATTAAATCAATAGTAGACTTTAATAAAGTTATTTAATTTGTTATGTAAATGAAAATATAATAAATACAGTTAAAAGAGCGGAATAATTTGTTTCTTCTGATTTAGGCGAAATGCTAGAATTAATAATACTAATAAGTGTTGGCATCAATCGTTCTTCAAGTTTTTGATTAGTGTATTTGTTTTTTATTAATATTTTTATAATATCTGTGATTATAGAATTAACTAATGGATCTAAAAAAAAATTTGATAAGAATATGTTTTAAATTTAAGCTTAGGATTAAATTAATACCACTAGTATTCTTTAAAAATAATGCAATAGCCAGTGGAGATATTTTGACTTCAATAGTTGCCACAAATTCTTCATCAATTGTAAGCACTGAAGCAAGAGTTTCAAGAGTTAATGTTCCAATTTGATTTGTTGAATTATGAGTAACCATATGAACAAGTCCTTCAGTAATTTGCGGTAAATGCGGAATAAGCAAATGCTGTTGATTTTCACTTGAAAGTTCACTAGCAAAGCTGTTAAAAATTCAAAATTAAGCTTTAGTCTTAAAATCATGGATTAGTACCAAAAAATTGCTCTCATGGCTGAAATTCTTATGATTGGACTCTGATTTTCTTGAATAGCGGTGCCACTTGCCTTGATAAGTCTTTAAATTTATATTGATTAAAATTTTGTATTTTGCTGTAATAAACTATAAAAATTTACGTTTCAAGTGTTTGTGGATTTAATAGCTTAGGGAACTTGCTTGCAGTTAACAATGCTCTACCAACTAAAAATGGATAATCTATAAAATTTCATTATTAGTTTCATTTATTAATCTATTGAATCAAGTCTACTTGACTCGTGCAAACATGATAAAACAAATTCATTAATGAAGCCGGTTAAGTTAAATTCAAGCTTGTCAATTTTAATCAATTCTTCAAAAAATGGTTTCATGCATGAAACAGCGAGGAGACAAGATTCATATATTTTCCACCAATTGTTATCATTGTTTTGTCTTAGTTTTTGCGCGTCTTCCATTAATTTTTCAATTGTTTTGTTCATTGCATTGGCGGTATCCAGTTTAAAATCAGATGATATGCTCTTTAGGGAATAAAATAATTTTTTTTTCTGAAATTCTTTCTCAAAATAAGATCTCTTTTACTTCCATCAACTCTTGTGCAGATATTCTTACAGAATATGAATAAGACTCTTCATCTTCATCTTGAACATATTGTTCAGGGTTTGATGCCCAATTTTCAATCTATATTAAAATTATGGTTTATTTTTTTTTTTAATTTTTAACTTCTATTACCTGTTCATCTTTTATTTGCATGTATAAAATTGTATAATAACACAATTCATCAATTGCTTGTTTAACTGTATTCTTATATTTTTTTTTGTCTTTCAATATTTGAATAAACTCAAAAAGTTGATAAGCTAAATTTTCAAATGAACTTTTTTCCTCTAAATTAATTAAATTATTCATCTCAGACAAAAAATTTTATTTTAAATTTTCACCATCATCAATCATTTCTGTCGAGTTACTATTAACAATTTTTTTTACAAATAAATGAGAAGACTGCACTAAACAGTTCCATATTTGTGCTAAGATGTCATTGATGAAAGGAGAAAGTTTTTTTGAAAATGATTTGAAAAGGGTTGTAAACGCCTTTTATAAATTATTTAAATTTAATATTAATATCTAAATTTACCTTTAATATTTCTTTTTTTAAAGAATAATCAATTATATTCATTGCATCTGAAGAATCTATAGAAATAGTTTTTAGCATTGCATATATATAATCTGGAATAAATTGATATAAATATTTTTTTCCGGCATTCTATCAAATAGTGTTTAGTAAAAAGAGTCAAATAAAAATTTCAAAAAAATTTTACTGGATCATATTCGGACATATCGGCAATTACTTCGACAATTGAAGTAAAAATTTCGATGGCTCTTTTTCTTAAGTGTAACGAATAGTTTTGGGGATCTATAAAAATTTTGTAAATTTGTGGTAAAATAGCTGGAGCTACTTGTGGCATTTGTAAATCAGTGACTTCAGGTACCAATTCTGCTAAAGTTTCAATTGAACCATGTACAATATTCATGTCGACTTGGGGTGAGTTCACATCTTCAAATGATCCATTGAGACCACGAATTAAAATATCAAAAAGTTCAGGCCATAGCTCAGGCCAATCCCAGCTAGCTATGGTTGCAACCACGTAAGCTACTGAACCTCTTATTTTGCTAGTTTGATCTTTCAATCCTAAAGGTAGTATTTTTCTAATTTTTGATTTTATTTCAGCATCGATTTCTGGTTCTTTAAATTTTTCTGAATTCTGACTCCAATGCACTTCAATAAATTGTCTAAACAGAACACCAGACATTTGACGAATAGAAAATTCACATGTTTGATCCAACAATATACTTACCAAAACCAGAGAATACTCTAAGAAAAATAAATGAAAAAAATTAAAGGAAGCTATTTTAAACCCAAACCTTTTCTTATTTGCAAAACACTTAATTGTTGTTGAGCTTGATCAATCAAAGTCTTGTCAGATGACAAAGCTTGATTTAGAGTTTGAAAAACAACATGAGCAAATTCTTTATCTATTTCAGCATTCATTTTTGAAAATTGCTAGTAAGATCATAAAAATTTTAATTCTAATCAGAGCACATGCAATTGTTTCGTTCTTTTTATTTGATTACTTATAATTTTTGAATATTTTGTTAACTTCGATTTGAATCTTTGAATTATTAAGAATATTTAAGACCAGAGATTTTTGTAGGAAAATATAATTTTAAGAAAAAAATAAAAGTTTTTAATGTTTTATGATTTTTGTTCAGTTTTTCTAATAAAAAAAAATTCTTTTATTAATTTTTTGATATGTTAAATCAAAAACAACATTTAGTTTTCAAGTTTTATTTAAATTGTAATTAATAAAAATATAAAAATTCTAGATCATACTAAAAGCCAAATAATCATTTAATTTAATCAATTTTAATTTTTTCTAAAATTTTTTTCCTGATAACTAAAAACCAGGAAGATCATTGAGAAATTTTGAATTTTCTTGTATTAACCAATCTTCTAAAGGTTTGAAATATTCGAAAATAGCATCTGCAGTTACTTCTGTTTCGCCTGTCAGAGTATTTAAAGCAATGCTCCAATGTTTACTGGCTCCCATTTCGAGCATTTTTCTTTTTAAAAAAAATCTCAAATTTAATAAAAAATAAATCAAAAAAATGCTTACTTTAGAAATAATCCTGCTTTCTCTGATTTATAAAAGTCACATTTATACAAAGGACCTTTATGATCAGCTAGCTCACAAAGACTTTTATAAAATTGGAACTGTAAAAAGTGGCTAATAAAATAGCGAGCATATGGAGTATAACTTGCAATATGATATTTAGCTCCTGGATCAAAATCGTTTTCGGTTCTTTTAACAGGAGATTCAAGTCCTTGAAATTTATTTCTTTTGGATAAAATAATTTTAAAATTAAAAATTACAAAAAAAGAATCTTAGATTTTAAATAACCTCATTTCCCACCATTTTTGATTGTAATTAGACTTATTTATCTTTCCTCTAAAAACATCCCATCTCCATTTGTCCATTAAATAACCAAAGGGCAAAAAAGCAAGTTTTTTTAGAGCAACCATCATCAAAAAATTAATTTCTTGTTCTTACAAATATTAAGATTAATCGCCTTAAAAAAACAATGTCTTGAATATTTTTTTTACCTTTAGTCATTGTGTCATCTTCAATTATATTTATTGCCTTAAAGTGCTTAGAGGTTTGAACCGAAAGAGCAATTGTGTCACCTATAGCTTCATGAAATGCTGAGTTTGCTCCGCTTTTGAAAATAGCAGGTTGATTCTTATAAGCCATGAAATATTCAATGTGACCCATTTCATGGTGAATGGTGTAGAAATTCTCGTCATCCACTGATGTACACATTTTAATGCGAAAATCATCACCATTAAAAAGATCAGAAGCTGAAGCATGACACTGAAAATTTCGATCAGTTGGTTTTACAATATCAGAAAACTTCCAAAATTTTTCTGTCATTTCGAAAAGACCCATTGATACAAAAAATTCTTCCGCCGTTTTAAACATTTTTATGGGAGTGTATTCATTTTCAACAAGAACTTTAGTGAAATCTATTTGTTCTACATTCGGAAAAGGAGCTATCAACTCATAGATATTATCCCACGATTGAGCCCACATATTACCTAAAAAAATTTAATTAAAAAAATTAATTTTGAACAAAAAGTTTTCGACTCAGACCCAAAAGATGTGCCGGTATTAGTTTTGGATTGTGATCTTTGGAATAATTTGAACCATAGACTTCGTTCAATTTTCGCCTAACATACGCATGCAATTGTTCATATAAAGGTTTTATTCTCATAAAAAGTTGATCATATTTAACTTCAAATTCATCATCTTCAAAATCTTCCATCCACTGTTCACTCAAGTCTTTATAACCATTTTCTTTGGCTGCCTTATTATTTAGCTCGACTGTTCTTGCGTAAATTTTTCTCATTTTTGGACCAGTTTGATCACGCCATCCTTTCCATGCCCAAACCAGTGTTTCATAATCTCTTTTATCTTTCATCAAATTTGACAATTCTGGATCAAGAGTAAAACATTTAGAATCATTTTCACAGACTTTTGCTTTAGCATATATTGATTCAAGTTTGCTAGATAATTCAGAAAACTCTATTACATCTTTTTCATCTTTAAAAACTATTCCTTGAGATGCAAGGAATAACATGCGTCTTAGATCTGGTTCCCAAAAATCACAATGTCTAATGAAAAATTAAAATCAACTTATATAAATTATTTTCTAATTCTTACTTCAAAAAAGACAGTGCTGTTGGCTTGGTTAGTTCTAAGAAGCGGTTTGGAATAGGAGCATTGTCTATCAGCATTTGTTCATTTTGGTCATTTATATCAGTTTCAAATTTATACTTATCAAAAAGTTTATAAAAAAAAGAAAACAAAAAAAGTTTACATACTTCTAAATAAGAGAAACGCTGAACAATTTTTTCATAGACTTGATTGTATCTATTAATCCAATTTCTCGCACAAGATTCACTTTGAATGCAAATAGTATCGTTTACTTAAAATATTAATAAAAATTAATTTAGTTTATTTATCGTCTAATCCAACCTAAAACTGGAAAGTTATCAAGGAGATTAGGAAGCTCTTGACTGCTGACTGGTTCAACATCTTCAATTTCATCGACTAAAAAAAAATTGATAAAAATAAAAGAATTTTTTTTTTTAAGATTTTTTTTTATAAATTACGCAAAATTGATCCTTTCAAAAGCTGAAAAATATTCTTGAGGCTGTACTCTACATTATTAGCTGACAATTTGATAGAGTTATTTAAATTTAATAAAATACTAATAATTAGGGCTATAAATATTTTGTATTTAACAATTTTCATAGTATCTATATCAATTAAAGGAATTAAAGAAATTTTAAAGAGATGATAAATTTATTAAAACGAAAAAATAAAAATATCTTTCTTTCATATCTAAGTTATTTCCGTTTAAATGATTAATTAATCAAAAAAAAAAGTTTATTAATTGAATTTTTTTTTCTTCTTTTAAAGGAAAGTGCATAAAAAATTTATAAGACTATTAAGTTTCTATAACTATTCATTATTTTTCAAGAACTAGAATCCATTTTAAAATGGATATAAATAAATTTCATTTTAATTGAAGAACCTAATTTGCCATTTTGAGAGTGAGGCTGAATCAATTTATTAAAATTACCTAATTTAAAATAATATGACCTAAAGCTAAATTTCAATTAAATTAGAAAACATTCTTTAAAAAAAATCCTAATAATTCTAATATTATAAATTATGATAAAGTTCAATTCAATTTCTTACCTTCAATCCTAATCAATATGTTCTGTTTGCAATAATTTTGTATTATTACAATTAGAATTTAAAGTTTCTTATCAAATCATTTCTTTCTTTCTATTATTTCTAAAATTTATTTAAATCTATTATATGCATACAGAATTTTAAAGTCAAAAATTTAGATACCAAATTAAATTCGTTGCCATTTTATTTTCGAAAATTTGATTTTCTATTTCAACTTTAAAGTTCAACCAAAAAGACATAAGAAAAATTGCTAGAAATATTTACTTTTGAATTTATCTTAGTTGATTTATTTTTTAATATTTCGTATGCGCGTTTTTAAATAAGCTCCTTTTATTAAAACAGATCCTCTAAATCTTCCTCTGTAAAATGAAAAGGAATTAATCAAAACATTGTTTTTTATCGATTTGACGTATTTTATACTTAACTTAAATCTATTAAAACAATTTAAATATCATAAAATGAAAAAGAAAAATTTACATAGGCTTACTGAACTCTGAGACAAGAAGACAATTTCTTCATTAAGACTATTTAAAAAAGCTTTTTTTAAACTATTATAAAGTAATTAAGTACACATACATTCAAATTCTTTCTTTCTGTTATGCTAAAAATCTTTTTTTATAGATAAAAAATATTTTATCTAATATAAAATTTACTAGTTTGAAAGTTTTAAATCAAATTTTAAGTCATGCTAAATAATTATTATCAAAATATTATTTTAAATTATCTTACATTTATAAAACCATGCTTGGTCTTTAAATGAAAATGTAATTTGAATGCCTACTTGAATTATGATGTAAATTATTCAATGTTGAAAATTAATAAATAAGATTAAAATGACAAAATCGTACCTTTTATAAATAAGCTTTGGCATTTAATCATAAGAGAACCTTTTAAAAACGATTTTACTACATTTCATTCAAAAGTTTATCGGAAAAGACACCTGAAAAAAATTAGCTAAGTATTTAATAATTCTAATAGTTAAAGCGTAATTAAATATTTTATTTTATTTGAGAATTCATACCAATATGCTATTTGACAATGCTTCAATGTCAGAATATTTAAATATAAAAAAAGAAAAGTTTTTGAGTATATTTTTGTAAGAAAATTTGTCTGACTATTACAAAAACTTTTAGATCTTAAATAAAGATATATTTTTGATTCTCAATTTAGAGATAAATAATATTTGAATATAGAAGCATATTTTTATTATATTGATCCGTAAGCAGTATTTTTAAATAAACTTTATTTGTTGTTTTTAAATATAAAATACAAATTTGAGAAGTTAAATTAAAAAAAAAGTCTTATTGTGTTTCATTCAATCGCATCAAATATACAAACTTTAAAAATTTTCTTTTTCAATTAATTTATAAGTTTTAATTTCTAAGCTTTAGTATCATTTTCTTGATTAGAACGGTATTCAAGTGTATTATATGATTTTATGAGTTTGCATTTATCGCTTAACGTGACTTTTTGATCCTCAATTTCTCCAGTTATTACGAAAATTTCACCAACAAAATCGTTTGGTATTGGCTTCTTTGCTGATTCAATTAATAGCCTCTTTATAAAATCATTATTAACTTGTCGATTGAAGAAGTTACTCTTAGTGTTTTGTATCAAAAATTCACTTAACGGGTGATGCATAAGTAAATGGATAAAAGTTAAGTTAACTTGCCCGATCATGCAAATGATCAGGGGATCATATATATATTTATTTATAAACTACTAAAAATTAGCTATAATATTGCAAAAAAAAATTTTAAAATGGGACTTTCTGTCTCTGAACGAGAGGCTTTTCGAAAAACAGTCAAAAATATGATTGACCAATAACCGAACTGGAGTGAGTTAAAGGCGTCTAGCAAGAAAATTTAATGTCGACCAGACAACAGTTGGCCGGCAGTTAACAAAAATGGATATTTCATATCGTAAACGTGAAAAAACACCAAAATTTAGCGCCGTACAGCATGAGAAAGGCAAGAAATTGGCTAAAAAACTTTCAAATATGCTATATCGTTCACCATGTTCGCTTATTTTGGACGACGAAAAGTACTTTACTTTGGCGGCCGACAACATGCCGGGAAATGCTGGCTATTACACAAATGACAAGTCTACTAGTTCAGACAGTGTTCGGTTTGGTGGAAAATAGAAGTTTCCAAAGAAGGTGCTTGTTTGGATAGCCATATCTGATCGAGGACATTCTGACTTAGCGTCTGCTCACTATTCTTTGGTAAGCACAACATGCATGAACGAAAATGTAAATTATGTGACCAAAGATATCAACCCGCCAAATGTCCCTCAAG
>PJRA01000509.1:24423-59718 GCA_016987375.1 Brachionus koreanus | reverse complement strand
GCTTTTAATTTTTGTCCATTTACTTATGCATCACCCGTTAGCATGATAATTAGAGACAGAAATAAACATGTTCTTCAAAATCCCTTTGGTATACCCAACATTGTTTTTACTATATTGCTCATTGTTCTTTTTAAGTCTTTTCGCAAACCTGGGATGATCTTTATATTTTCGAACCAGTATGTCAGAAATGGCCTAACGAAGGTCTTGTGAAGATGAGCTTTGGTATGCATCTCGTTAGTCCTTTACCAAGTTTTCGGTAGGCATTTCACCCCATTTTAGTATAACTGATAGTGATTATATCATCCGCATTGATTAAAAGAAAGGAGCATAAAATTATATTTGAAAAATAAAAAAGTATTTATTTTATCATTGAATTAAAAATCAAATATGGTCTAATTATAGTCCAAGTGTTACATTTATGAAAAATATCACAAACAATACTTAACAGAGTAATGGCTTCTCCATTGGGAATATTGTCATATATACTTTACCAGGTTTAATTTCAGTTGGTCGTTGTACAATCTCGAATAGCCGAAATTCCTGGTTACTGATGTTTGTGATCAACCTGATGACAAAACCGGGTGTCAAGTACTTGTCCACATATTTCTCGAAATGGTTACGAAACAGAAGAGACCCGATAAAAATTTCCAATGAAAAAATAAATTTTAATTCTATCTTTAAAATTTTTTTTAAAAAATAATCATTTTGTCTTGAAGGAGAGTAAGGTTCGTTTAATTAGACCTTAACGAATGCTAAACCACTCTAAAAATATCAAGTCATTTTAATTTCATAACTCGGCAATCTATTTTTAATTATGTAAAATAAAAATTTAATATTTGTTAAACAATTGGAATTTATTTATTCTAAGCTAAACAAATTATAATTGAATATTTTATTTTAAATTGAAAAATAATTAAAATTTAATTAAATTATTATTAATCAAAAATATTCGATCTTCTTTTAAAAAACATTCAATATTTTTAATTTTATAATTGATTTAATTATAAAAATATTGATTACTAAAAAAACAAAAAAGTTTAGCTCGACTTCGGCAAATCTAAAATGCTTCATTTTGATTATTTCCAAAAATTGCTGATATTTTGGAAAATTACATGTAGATGAATATCCTAAAAATGGAAATAGAGTTTGAAATCCTGGTTGTCTTAAAACAAAAGGATCGTTAGTATTGTAAAAATTAAATGCTGATATTCGTTCGTTTATGAATTGATGCATCTGATGTAGATAAAATATTGCTATAGATGATTTAGGTAAAAATGGTACATTTGATTTATATTAAACTAAAATTAAACGTTTGGTCGAAATTTTTTTTTGGAATTTAAATTGTACTTTTCATCTACTAAATTTTTCGAATTTTCATTTTCCAAACTTTCACTAATTTTACGTCTACTAGCACTTAAACATTTTTCATGATTGATTTCTTATTGACTCTGATGGCCACATTTTTTTTGTTAACACTAGAAGCACCAAGCATTTTTTCGGGTTTTTTTAATTCTTAAATATTTTATAAAAAAACTAAAATAATTTTATAAAGTAATATCATTTTTTAAAGAAAATTTTAAAATCTACATAATTCAAAAAAGATATATTAATTTGAAAAATCCATTCAAAAGATATGAGGATTTAAAAATTTTTCAAACAAGTGATAATGACTCGTTTGGTGCTTCTAGTGTTAATGTTTAATTCTTTATTATTAAAAATATGTGATATCAAAAATCAAGTTTGAAATATTGCACGAGTCAAATTATTATTTCTCATTAAAAATTTTAAACGATTTATTAAAAGTTAACTGATTCTAATTTTTTAAGATAACTGAGTTTTTTAAATTCATATTTTGATTTTGTATCTAAAATGTACTTTTTACTCTATTTTGTAAAAAAACTTTTTTATTTTTCACTTACTCTTACTAATTTTACTATGAGGCTTGAATTAATAAATAATAATAATAAGTTGGATTAGTATTATTTTATTATAAAAAATTAGAAAATTTTAGATTTTTAATTTTATGCTATTTAGGCAAATTCTAAAAATTAAAACACTAAGTTCAAAATTTAAATAAAATTTTATTTAAATAATAATGCAAATTGCAATCAATTTTTTACAAATATTTTAATAATTCTAAGCTTAAATTTAAACCCAATTTCTGATTTCAGGATATAATTCAATAGCAGGTTTAGCCAATTTATCGCCTTCATTGATAATTCTGGCATCTTTTTCCACTAAAAGTTTTAAAATTTTTTCGAATACGATATCATTTTTTTCAATGAATTGTTCAAGTGCTTTATGAAACGGAGTTTTTGAATCTCGGTCTTTTTCGAAAATATTTGAATTATATTTTAGCAAAAGTATGACGATTTCGAAATTTCCCATGTAGCAAGCTCTGTGCAACGCTGTCGATTGACAACTTTTTGTCTTAACATGAACATCCGCTCCATTTTCTAGTAAATATTTACAAATATGAGTAAAATTATTTCTAGCAGCATAGTGAAGTGCGGTATATCCATGTTTGTCTTGGCGATTAACCCACCCGCTATCTTGATTAACAAATTTCTTAACTTTTTCTAAATCTCCATAAACACAAGCATTGTAAATGCTTCGTTCGAAATCAATCTCATCAAAACTTTGTTCACAGCCGAATCGTGAAGCATGAGAGCAATTTTCACAATTTTTTATATTCTCAGACATTTCTAAAAGTTTTATTTTTATTTAGAGAATATGCTTTGAAAATTTTACTTTATAATAAGCAAATTTAAAGTTTTTAAGGTTAAATTTTATATTTTAAAAATATATACAAATAAAATTAAATTTTTTTTATTCTTTTTTCATTTCCATTTGATTTAAGTCTTCATTTTGCATTGATTGAGCTGCTTGAGCAGCCATTGCTGCTTCTTCAGCTTCCGCTTGACGAATTCTAATGTAAGCATCATAATCTTCAGGAAAGTTTTTGTTGAGTTCTTCTAAAAGAAGATCACGAAATGTTTTCAATGTGACTATTTTCCCTTTTATTTCTTCATTCTTTTTTAAAGTCTTCATCAAACAGTCTTTGGTATATAAGAGCGGATTTTTTCCTTCATCAATATAGCTTTATAAAAATTTTAAACTTTTGCTGAAACCCATAGAAAAATTACTTGAAAACACTGACGGGAACTTTTACATCAGCAAAATTGTCTTTCATTTCATGTAAATTTCGCAAACAGTTGCCTAATGTTATAAATTTTTGATTGAAGGATCGTTGAGATTGCTCTTGAAAATTAGCAGCCATTATACCAAGTTGACGCGAAGTGTCTATCAGCGCATCCAAATGCTGCTCTAATGTTTCGACACATTCTTTATCCATTTTAATTTAATATTAATATTAAAAAATTTTAAATTATTTTTATTCATTCTTTGTATTTATTTTCATTGTCAAAATTTAGCTAAGTTTTTGTGCTAATATTTTTGAAAAGCTAAAGTAAATTAATTTCAAAAATATCTACGAAAATCAAAATAAACTTTACTATTTGTTCTATGCTTATGCAGTTTCATTTATTTTTGCTTTTACTTATTGTTATTTTAATATTTTAGACAATTAAAAAAAATTTATTTATATTATTTAAAGCATTTTAATAAATTTTGAAATTTTTCTTTAAAAAATTAATTTCAATTTTTCAATCGACCAAGTGATTTTAAATGCTTAGCATCTTAGTCTTTTTTCTAGTTTAAAAAATAATTAGTTTATTTTTGTTAATATATTAAATGTTTCGTGTTGAAATATTGCACTATTATTATATTATGCAATCATCTAGATTTTTCTTCAACTTTTTTTTTTCTATTTTATATAAATATAACTAAGCATTTGAAAATTTTCAGTAAATAGACAAGAGGTTATTTGACTAGAAAATGCCAAGAAGATCATCCGCATCAACAAGAAGTTCTCCGACCCCGAGTCGAAATTTACCCCAAGCAGCTCATGCAGCTCATCCTCCGCAACCTGTCTATGCTCAACCAGCACAAAAGCAACCAGGTTTATTTGCGCAAATGGCTGCTACAGCTGGTGGTGTTGCTGTTGGAAGTGCTGTAGGACATACAGTAGGAGCTGCAATTACAGGAGCTTTTAGTGGTGGATCAAATCAACCACAGCAACAACAACAGCAGCCAGTTCAACCAGTTCAGCAACAAGCTCCAAATCAATATAATCAAAATCCTTGTTTCCAACAATTACAATCATTTTTAGAATGCACTCAACAGTCCTCTGATATTTCAATGTGTCAAGGATTCAACGATGCTTTGAAGGACTGTAAAATGAGATATGGATTATAAAAAATTATGAAATTTATTGTTTTAAAGTAAACCAAGATTAATGTTGACTATAAATTTTAATAAATAATTTGGGTTTTATTTATTCAAAATAAATAATTATAAAGATTTTTCTTTTAACATATTTAAAAAATTTAAAAAATTTCAAATAGACCTAAAAAAACTTGCTTTTTGGAAAAATATCGATAATTTTTAAACACTTGTATTCAGAAATTGTTAAATAAATTTATTTTATTAAAATTTAATTAGTATAAAAAATTAACAAATAACAAATTAGCTATAATTTTTGAACTCCCAAATTTGGCCAGGTTTATTTTTATTGCATTTGTCTAATTTGGCAAGTTCTCCGTTTTTGACATCTGTAACATCTAAGCACAAACCTGAATCAGCATGAATAATAGAACCACTCTTTCGATCATGAGTCCATTTTTGATTTGGACTACCAGTACAGTGAACAAGTCTAATAACTGATCCGATCCTGTTTTGTCCAACACAACAAACCTCTTCACGTCTTAACTCTCCAACGTTACTCAATGAAAAAACTTGATTTGCTGAAGTTCCTCCTTGGCAAAAAAAAACTCCTAATTCAATTGACCTTTTTTCATCTTTTCCGAGAGTGTCGAGACAAAATGATGTGCTTGGATTACGAACCTCACCGTATGCTTGAACATTTTCGTCCAAAATAAATTTTTCTGGATAAACATTATCTAAAAACCATTTAAAATTATTGCATTTCAAATTTTCTCTTATTTCTTTTCTGGATGAAACATCGCCAAAATCTTTTCCCTAAAAAATAAATCTAATTTAATAAAATTTATTCAATAAACTTAGATCAATACTATTAAATCTCGTCTGTGCATATAATAAAGGCGCTTATAGTCATCCATCCAAACTTCTGCTAGTCTCATACTATTTCTTCCATGAACATCTCCTTTTCCCTTTTCGCCAGTCATATTGTAAGGATGACCTGGCCTAAAAATATGGCCCACGTGACTACAAGGAACAAATTCTAGAGATCCGCCACACATCCATGTCTAAAAATACACCAATTTTTACATGAAATAAAAGGAAATATTTTTGATTTACTCGAAATGATAATTCAAGATTTTCACCACCCCAAACCTCCATATCGTCATCGTATCCTCCAATTTCAAAAAAATATTTCCTGTCTGCGGCCAAAAGTCCTCCTGCCATTGTAGGTGATGGATAAGGATCTAGATGAGATTTTCTTTTTCGATTAACACGGTCTGGTATACTTCCCCAAGTAAAAAAAAGAGACCATGTAAAAATTCCATAACCAGCTCCTCCGCTTCCGTGGTAAGCCATTGTTTTATCATCAATATTATCTATGGTTGGACAAAGGATAGCACTTCTTTTTTCCTTAATACGAGCCAGAATCGGCTCGAGCCAACCTACATTTGCTTCAATATGAGCATCCAGAAACACAATTACATCGCCAGTTGCACGACGGCCACCAAAATTTTTTGCCGCAATCAAGCCTAGACGTTTTGGTGTACGAAAAATTTTAACAATTGTTCCAAAGTGTTCCCGGCAATAGTCCTCTAAAGGTTTTTTTAGCTCTTCAAGATCAGATTGATCGTCGACTAAAATAACTTCTTTGAGCAGATGTCTTGGCGAGCGATGAATAATACTGTAAACACTTCTTAAAACAGGAGACCATCTTTCATTTTTAAATATGAGGATTACGCTGGCTGTTGGCAAATCTTTTGGATATTCTATTGATAAACATCCAGATTCTCGTGTATCGGGAATACTACGCCATAAAGATATTTTGTCACTTGCCACCAAATTAAAAAATTCTTTCTTGTATATAGCATCTAAATTTTTGGACTCCTCAGCCTAAACAAGAATTAAAAAAGATCTTAAATCAGAAAAAATAGAATTAAATAAATTTTACTGATAAATAGACTGCTCTTCCATTTTCTCCTGGACAACCATTGCAAGGTTCAGGTTCTACATAATTATTAATGTCTATTAGTTCATCTGAATTTCGTTTTAAATTTTGTCTATTCTTTTGATAATGCGAACGTTCGTTTTTTTTAAAATTTAATAGAAAAATGAGTCCAAAGACGAAAGCTGCAAAGTAAATGTAGTGTCTGCGTCGATATATCCTATAATAATACATTGTTTAACCCTACCTACAATAACATTTGAAAATTGATCTAAAACTTAAATTTTCTTTAAATTCTTGCATAAAATTAAAAAAGTTATTTTGAAATATTAAGTATAAAATATACGTGGTTGTTTCACTATTTGGTTATTTTTGTTAAATTTATAATAAAAAATTAATACGAATATTTGAAGAATTATATTTTTCTTTATAATTAGGTAGAAAAACTTTAGTCAGCAAAATTAATTTTTTTAGATTTAAATTCAAAAAATTTATGGAACATAGATAAATTATTAATATCAATCCTATCAAATTGAGAAAAAAAATTTAATTTTTTTTTTTAAACATAAATTTTAATTAAAAATATTTTCTCCAAATTTAACATTTTTTTACTTATTTCTAAGTTGTGGCATTAAATAAAGAAAGAATTATGAAGTGACGATCACTGGACTGGCAAAAGTTGGTGTTGGTGGTTTTGAAAACAGTCAAAACTTATCGCTATCAATATGTTCTTAATAATTCAATAATCTATAAAGTTTTTGAACTTAATTATAAACTTTTAGCGTTTTGTTCTATTGTTTAGTATCAGATTTTCTCAAAGTTTCTAAGAAATAATGCATGTATTATTTAGCTTTATTTACGGTAAAATTTAGTTTCTATTTATACTATTGACATAAATCAATTACTCGATTTCTGATACTATAATCCAAAAAGCAAAGAAATATGAGTCAAGTGAAATTTTTTGGATTTATTCTTTGAGACTAATTACTTACTAGTGAAAATTTTTTTCAAATACTTTTAAAGATTATATCGGTGTTAATACAAAATTAATTAGTTGATATTTTCTGGTTGGCGACAAAATATTAATTTTAAAGTTTTTTTCTACGTATTCATATTTAATACAAGGAAGAAATTTTATAATATTTACTAGACTTTTTTCAGTTCTCATCATTTAAAACGATCCAAGCAAATAATAAAAGTGAAAAATTAATTTTTTTTCAATAAACGTTTATTTGGAATTTTATTGATAATCTGATATACAAATTCAACTTAAATAAAAATTCAATAGCTTAATCTGTTATTAAAAGCAATTAGTAATAAAAAAATATGTTTATAAGTTCAAAAATATACAAGAAAAATAATTTAAATAGGGTCATAAGGGAATTTTGATTCAGTATTAAATCTTAAATTGGGTCATCTACTCTAAAAAAATGTATAAAGATAAGATAACCTTTTCTCTAATTTTAATAGAAAATTGATTTTATTAATTTTATTGTTTTTAAATCTATAGTTTCTTTTTACTTATTCGAAAGACGGAAATAAATATGTTTACAATGGGATTTATATTCATCTTAAAGATAATTATTTAAATTGTTTGAAGTATTCAAACTAAAAATTTATTGTCTAGAATTTAATTTTGAAAAATTTTATTAATGATTAACTTAAACAGTCTATTAATAACAATTATCAATTAATATCTCTATTGTAGAAATTTAATCTATACGCAAAAATTTAAGATGATCTTGAATCCATGTATTTATAGCTTCTATTTCTTTAAGACGAGCTAATATAACAGAATCTGGATCCTTTTCATTTGATTCCCTTAAATCTAAATCAAAATTAATAGAAATTAATTGAATAGGTTTTAAAAAAACAATGTGAAATTCTATACAAAATTTTCAATACAAAAATTAAAAAACTCTATAACTTTTGTTCTAAAAGCCAAAATTTGTTCTGCTGTTGAAACAAAGTGAAACAACTGTTGTTTCACTTACTGCCGAAGTCTGCAAAATCTCTGCAAAATTTCACTCACTCTAATGATATTGAAAATAAATCGCAATCAATTTGCAGAGATTTTGCAGACTTCGGCAGTAGATAAAACAACAGTTGTTTCACTTTGTTTCAACAGCAGAACAAATTTTGGTTTTTAGAACAAAAGTTATAGAGTTTTTTAATTTTTGTATTGAAAATTTTGTATGGAATTTCACATTGCCTTTTAGAAATTTCTAAAAAAAAATTATACCTAAATGGTGTGCACCGTTTTCAATTATTACAGCTTTTAGCTTTTCATTGACATCATTCAAAACTCCACCCGCTGACCATGGATCCAAATTTCCATTCGAAAATAATATATTACTGTGGTATCTTATATCATGAGAATTTCCTCCGTAATTGATGATAGGCCATTCTTCCCTGGGCATAGTCTTGAATTGGTCATAGCAATCTTTATTATATGCCAGTGGATCCCAATCCTGTTTTTCAAACATGTCCTCTATTCCATTGGAGCACATTGGAAATACAAATTCGGTACAAGTTTGATAAGTCCATGAAATCATATTTATATCTGATGGAGTGTCGGAGTCTACATCGAAGCAATTCACATTTCCAGTATAATTCAAAAATACATTAATTCCGTTGTAAATTGATCTGAGAACAGATAAAGAATCTGATTTATTGAAAGACTTGGTTATGTTATTGCACATGACTCTCACTGGCCATGGCGGAAGCGTTGCAAGAAAATTAGTTCCATAAGGATAGTTTACCATTGCTGTATTTCCATAAATATCTGCTATCCAATCTTTTAATTGTTTGGAGTTTTTTAATGGCTTACATAGTTGAAAAATTTCTCCAAGTTTAGCTAATCCTTCATCAGATTGTCCGTATTCATTTAAAACATCCCAAGAAAATCGTATCGCATCAGGACAATCTGATTTAGATTTTTTAAATGAAAAAGTAACGACAGATTGAAATGCATCACAATCGGTTGAAAATTGCCATATTGGTGCCGAAGCAGCTATCGCTCCTGTGATTAAATTAGGATATTTCATTCTAAACCAAGCTGCCAACATACCCCCATAACTTCCACCAAAAGCTATGACAGGACTATTTTTCAATCGTAGATCATTGTATTTTAAGTATTTTATCAAATAAGCATAGTCTGCTAGTGCTTGCTCTGAAGTTAAGAAGTCGATATTAGGACTAGTAAACGATTCATTACCAAACGGCAAAGATGATCCATAATATCTGTGTTCAGCAAACACGACAACTGCATCAAATTTTGGGGCTATTTCCCATATAAAACCCTTAAATTTTATGAAAATTTATGAAATAAAAATCTTGTTTGAAATACTGTATTTTCACAAAATAACTGAATATCTCCTTCATTTCCAGTATAGAAAAAAATTGGACTATTGATAGTAGCATAGTTATCGGAAATTATGTATCTTTGTTGAAATTTTTTATCATTTGAAGGGTTGAAATTGAAATGATCGATCTTTGAATTGAAATATTAAATTAAATTAATTTTTCTTTCAATTTTAAACTAGTTAATTACAATTTGGCTAATAAAGCTGAAATTTTTACAGTTTCCTGAAAATTTTGAAAGAGACTTCAGATTTGATTTTGAAACTTTAAGACTTTTTCTCAATAGGAGTGCTTCGTTTAAACTTAAAACTGATAGCACAATAGACAAAAAATTAAAATTGAAAATATTCTTTAGCATTCTCACTATCAAATTTTGTTAACTAGATTTGTTAAAAAATATTGTTTTAAAGTTAGCTTAAAACTGCATTGAAAAATTTAAAACTGATAAATGAAATCAAAAATTTCATACATAATTAAATATTTTTTCTTATTTTTCGTTATTTTTATGAAAAATGGAAGAGGAGATAGAAATATTGCAATCTATTTATCTAAATGACATTCAAATGATTGATTTAAAAAGGTAAAAATTATTTATCAATCTATCTTATTTTAATTCAGTCTCAATTTCAACAAAGTGAATCACGTTGTATTGAAATATCAGTTTATCCTACTCTATCAGAAAACGAAGAAGAAAATAAGAAAAATATCATTTTGACCTTAATAATTAAGCTCTCTAAAAATGTAAAACAAAGTATTTTAAAAAAATTTTTTTTTTCTATTTTTTTCTATTTGTTTACCAAAAGTATCCGTCAGAAATTCCAATATTTGAATTCAAAAATGTCAAAGGAGTTCTTGATCATGATTTAGAAATGTAATGCTTTAAAATTCTAAATAATTTCTCCTAATAGTTCAATTAAAAAGCATTAAATCAAAAATAATTGATACTGCAAATAGAAATATTGGAGAATATATGCTTTTCGAAATCATACAGGTTCACAAAAAACTTAGATAATTTGATTTAAAAAAAAAATCTAAAATTGCTTTTAAAGGAAATTAAAGATTTTTTGACTACATATCAGAATGTTCCCAAAAATTGCAAATGTTCGATTTGTTTATCATATTTTGAGAACAGTGACAATGTAACTCATCTTAATTGCTATCACTATTTTCATAATTCCTGTCTTAAAACCTATTTGAGTTATGCCTTAAGCGATATTGAAAAAGAGAAACAAGAAGCAAAATTTCACAAAATAAAATGGCTCTATCGTACTGTTGGTTGTCCTGAATGTCGTCAAGAAATAACAGACAAACAAATTCAAGAATTAAACAAATATTCTGTTTTATCGAGCCCAATTGAAGAGACAAATGATAAAATAATCATATCTTCCAATATACGAAAGTTACAGGAATATATGAGAAATTTGTTCGAGAAACAAAGAGCAAAAGGTGGAATAATAGAACCCAAAGAAGAATACATTATTTCACTAAATGTATAATTTAAAATTTAATATTTAATTTTCTAAATTAACAAATTATTAAGCGATCAGATGAAATTCAATCCGACGAAGAAAGTTAAAAATAATTTTTTTTCTACAATGATTCAGAGTATAAATAAAATTTATTTATCACAATATTTAATTTGATAGTAAGAATAAACTATTACAATTAGATATTTTTGCATTCCCTTAGAAGTGACTTCAAACTTATATTATTTGCTATGCTTAATGATTAGAACTAATTGAAAGTTATGATTATTTTCGGAGAATTTTTAATTTTAAAATTTTCTATCTACTGAAAATAGTCTAAGCTTGTTGGGGCGTTCTAAATACTCAGCCCATTCGTTTTTCTTGACCCTATGTTTTTTAGACCTCAATGAAAACTAAATTAATTATTTTCTTTCAAGTTAAAATATTTGAAAAAATTTGCTTTTTCCCACTTGTCTTTTAGGAATTCACAAAAAAATTCATAGCCAACCTTTGTTTTTACTGACCTCATATTAAAAGGGTTGACCCCTATTTTCCTTAGTAAAATTGAAATTTTTTAACTTAATAATAAATTAAATAGATTAAGTATCAAGTATATATTTAGATAACTTATAATAACTGTCTACAATAAAATTGTCTTTTTAATTTAAATTTTTATTCAAAAGTATTGATAAAAAGCAACTGTTTAAAAAATTTTCTATTAATCAGTCGGGTTTAAAATAATTTACAAACATTAATTTAATCTTGTTAAAAATATATTTAATCTTGTTAAAAGTATTGATAAATAGCAACTGTTTAAAAAATTTTCTATTAATCAGTCGGGTTTAAAATAATTTACAAACATTAATTTAATCTTGTAAATTAAGAGTTAGAAACAAAAAGCAAATGCAATCTGAAAGACGTAGAAAATTAAGAACAGGTAAAGAACAGCTATCTATCAGCAAACTATCAGCCCAGGCAAAACTGTTCCTGCCGTTTTTTTCCTCTTATTCATTCAATCATTCAAATTCAATTTAAAAAATAATTCGTATTTAAATAAAATAATTCAATTTTTCAATTTCAAGGCTAATCAGCATGCTTGTGCCCTTGTTTTAAAAATTGATAAACACTTAAATTATTTAAATTGTATAGAAAAGTTTATTTCTTTTAAAAATAAAAAAAAAAGTTTCGATTAGAATTGATTAAAATTGATTAAAATTAAAATTGAAAAATTTAACTCAAATCTTTTAAATTTTATAACAAAACTTATAGAAACTAAATTTATATTATTGTAAATTGAAAGCTTGAGTGTAGTGAATTTCAACATTGATCTCTTGATTTCAAAGCTATTTATCAATCTTGAGAAAAAAAATCCAAACGTTTTTTCTCCCCTATTAGATTTTGTCATTTGTTCTTTTTAGTTTTCACTATTCCTTAAATTATATGTATAATTTCTTAAGTCATTTCTGGATAATTTATTTTTCACGCGAGTTTTGATAGTATACATAATAGTATATATGATAGTGTAGTGTGTTAAAAGAGAATGATAACATTCTGTTTAGAATTCTATGCTGAAATGCTCTAAGCCATATTTTTCTAGAAATTTATTTACGTCATTAAAGTTTGATTATTGCCTCTTTTGAAAAATAACACATAAGAGTTTAGAAGTAGTCAAATTAGGGTAAAATAAAAGTTTTAAAAAACTGTATCTTAACAGATGTTGACAGGTAGAAGAGTCTCTTAATACTAAATAATTTTTTAATCACAACTAAAGAGATGGTACAAGCTTGTTTAAAAAAATTTAAATCTTGATCAATCTTAAAGTCAAAAAGACTTATTTGCTTAATAACTTTTATATGATTACCACATAAATTCACCATTTCTGTTAAATACAAGTTTTAATAGAAAAAATCATTCAGAATGTTTTTTACCAATTTATTTCAATCTTTTTTATGAACGGTGCTTTATTTTTGAAAATTTGAAAAAAATATCTCAATTTTAAACTAAAAGCTATTGGTATTTTGAAAATTGAACCAAAACAAAATAATTCTTTAATAAACTTTTATTAAATCCTTTTAGCTTTAAACATTAATGAATTGATCAAATAGAAGTTCTGCGAAAATAATCAAAATTTTAAAGTGAAGGCTTTGTTTCTATGGTAATATTTTAGAAAGCTTTCATATGCTCCTCATATAGAAACTTAAAATTTATTGCAAAATAAAGTAAATTGAAGGATCTATCTTTTTTGCTTAAATTTTTATAAGATTTTTTAAACAAAAATGGCATCAATTGATCGATTTGACACTCATTCAGTTAGTCAAGAATCAACATCTGATCATCACAATCAACGTTTGGAAGATTTAACAGATGAACAAATTCAGATTAAACTAGATGGATTATTGTAAGCTTTGGAATGAATTTTTAATTTTCAATCTTTAATAATTATTTTAAATAAACTAAGACGGACAAATCAGATGCTAACTATTGAAAATGAAATTCTAGAAAAGTATCACAAAAAAATTGAGCCATTTTATTTAGCCACTATCGCTGGAACATCATCGTCTAGCTTGACTACAACTCCTTCAGGATCCATGTATGATTTATCGGGAGGACAACAGCCTCAACAACAACCAACAGGGGGCCGCTATCGAAAACGATCAAAATCAAGAAGCATCCAGGGTGACTTTCGCATGCGACTCACAGCCGATCAAAAATGCGAAATTGCTTCGAAAGAAATAGAAGAATTAAGGGAAGACAGTCGTAAAGCTAATGAAGAGTCTGAAAAGAATTTGGATAGCTATAAAGCTATTTTAGAAGAGGCAGATATAAGAATAAATGAAATTAAGATAGAAATGCATGAGTTTGAACGTAATGTCCTAAAAGCAGGCTATAATCCAATGAACAAGAAAATAGCTGCTGAAAAGTTGATCAAGTATTTTGAAGATCGGGTGAAAGAAAGAGTAAACATGTTTTAAAATTTAATTTAAAAAAATGATTAATTTAAAAAAAAAAAAGGATACTTTGGTAGATAAATTGAAGCTAAAGAACGAAAGCATGCGCAAAAGAAAACAAAAACTTAAAGCTGAATTAAAAGAAAAAGAAGAAATGGGAGAAGTTTTGCACGAAGTTGATTTTCGACAATTGAAAATTGAAAATAAGCAATACATGGCCAAAATAGATGAAAAAAATACTGAAATGATTAAGCTGAAAAAAATGGTCGGAGTTGCTACTCAGGCTCTAAATTTCAAAAAAGTTAACTTATTTTAACACATTCAAAATTGTCTATTATTGAGATTTTTTAGAAGCAACTTGGTCTATGTCTAAAAGAATATGATTCACTAGTAAATGATATTAAATCGCGTGAAAAACTCTTAAAGAATATTGAAACTGAGACAAATACGGTTGAAAAAGAGCATTTTAAAGAAGAGAGTAAAAATAAAAAACTTAGAGGTCAATTAGAAAATTACAAAGTGCCAGAAGTGAGTGACTATGTGAACGCTGAAGATTATCTTTACAATTTACAAAAAGAATTAAAAGTTTGGGAAAGAAAGGTTGAAATAGCAGAGGTAAAAATCTTACTTTTAAGGTATAAATTAGTTAGAATTTTTTTTTCTCAAATAGATGGCTCTTAAAATCAATAAGCAGTCCTGGCAACAAATTAGATCTAATATTAATGAAAATTCAAGTTTTGGAAGAAAACAATTTAACAATACATTAAGTGGCTCGGCATATTGAAGATTTTTAATAAAAATATGTACATTTTTTTAATTTTCAAATGATTATAATCCGAAAACAGGAAAATTAAATTAAAAAAATACGCTTA
This sequence comes from Brachionus koreanus, assembly GCA_016987375.1. Classification (NCBI taxonomy): domain Eukaryota; kingdom Metazoa; phylum Rotifera; class Eurotatoria; order Ploima; family Brachionidae; genus Brachionus; species Brachionus koreanus. The sequence goes on along the minus strand of PJRA01000509.1, from coordinate 44,843 downwards.
TTTAATTTAATTATTAATAAAAATTTGACATGTTGATTGTTTTGAATTTAATTTAAGTAAATGTGTGATTTTAAAACTAAGGATTTATTGCTTATTATATTTTATTAGATTTTTTGTAAATCTTCAATTACAATAATCTTAAATTAATTTCATATGATCGATTGGCTATTTTTATTAGGGTAAGTCAAAAAGTTTTGTGTTTTTTTTTAAATTTACAAATCTGAAGAAAGTTTTATTGTATCATTGTTTTTGTTTTCTTCAAGACAACGGATCAAATTAGTGTTGGTGTCCGTGCATGCGGACAGTAAACGGGCCAAAATTTTTCAAAAACTATGACCGGGACCGTATTAAACGGACAGTTTATTACGGGCGGACTCTGGCCCGTTTATTTTAGCGGGCTATATTTTGGCCCGTTTAGTGACCGTTTAAAATTAAACGGACGGTCTAAGTAACCGTCACAGTTTTTACGGGCGGTTTTAGGATTTAATTAAAAAATTTTATTTTTCAAAAATTTATTAAAGATAAATTTTTAAATTTCTTACAAAAAAATGACTTTTTCATATATTTAGGACTTTTACGCGCAAAAAAGTAGTTTCCGTATAAAATTCTGCATTTATAGCACACTCTCTGGAACAGGCTCAATGTGTATTACCTCTTGAAAATTCCACCAAACACACAAGATCATCTTTTTAGCAAAGCGTATTTTTTTCAAGAGCTGATTAAGATGTGTCCAATCATTGATTTATTTTTTCATAATTTCGAAAATAGGCCCATTTCTTATCTCGTGTAATGATACGTCTGAAAAATCTATTCATCTAGAGGATTATTTTAGAAATTTCATGCGACGGTGAATATCGAAATCTGCCAAATTATGAGTGTTGTCAAATTCAGGTGATTAGGTATCGTCGATTGTGACTGTAAAGGTCATTTGGTAATATACCAGTCCTAAGTTTGGCGTTCCTCTTAACTGCCGTAGAAAAAGCATTCTGATCGAGAACGGCTGGTCTTTCTGATCCTTTTTTCCTTTGAAGACTTGTTTCACCATTTTTAAATTTTTAATTCACTCTGAACCCTTCTTACTGTTTACATTAGTACCCTTGAGCCCGTCTATCCGATCTTCTCGTTAGACGTTTAGGAGCAGCTATTTATGCCCCATTCTAACTTGAACACTCAGGGTTTAGTTAGTTAACTAATCCAGTGATATTGACAGAGATGTCGCTAAATCATATCTTCCCCTCGCTTTTATAGCGACTGCTAGGGAACTGTCGACCATTTTGACCACTGCCGGATCATTAATGACCGGGACCAGTCATAGACAATTAATTTTCCCAGGTACTAACTGACAATTGCCAGGAAGCCACCGCACTCACTTTAAACATTAGTGCCACCGAGAAGCACTTTTATTAGTCTTCTGGGGCTTTTATCCTCGTCGCCAGTTGTAATATTTACATTAGTACCCTTGAGCCCGTCTATCCGATCTTCTCGTTAGACGTTTAGGAGCAGCTATTTATGCCCCATTCTAACTTGAACACTCAGGGTTTAGTTAGTTAACTAATCCAGTGATATTGACAGAGATGTCGCTAAATCACACTTACTTTAAGTACATTTTCTTTTTTCACTAGACATATTTTACGAGTTACGAGTAATTGTGCTCATAAGCCTTTTTTCAAATAATGACGTAACAATACCCAAATTTCAAATTTTTTGTTTTCATTTTAAGTGTTTATTTTTAAAACTATAAATCAATTGAAAATTTTTTTGGATTTTTTTTCAAATCAACTGTTTAAAAAATAATTAGTCTATAACTAATCTAGAAAATATATATAAAGGATAATTAAAGTTAATGTTTTATTTTTTTTAAATAAAAATTCGATAGCTGTGAGTCTAGGAAAGTTCAGTATGGTCTAAAACCTACTTTTTAAACCGCATGCGAACATAAGTATGTTAAATACAATTAAAAGTATTCGTAAAGAAATTTTTGTACAAAAATTTTATTTACTAATTAATCGATGGTGAGAAAAGTTTGATCTAGTTAAAAATCTAAAAAGTTAGCGTTCGCAAAACTACCGCACTATCTAAATTTAATTTTAAAGAACTGATCTAAACAAGTTCTAAAAAAATTATTTTTGAAAAAAACAAGTTTTTTTCCGGTGATATTTTTTTTACCAAACTTTTTTGTTTTTTTTTTGGTCTATTCTGAAGTAATTTCTGAAAGATTAAGTTTTGCCTATTTGATAATTAGTAATTTTTTTAAAACAAGCAACTTTTTTGCTTATTCGTTGAGAGGGTGTGGTCAAAAAGTTTTTTGTCTATAGGTTTTCAAGTATTCAGATTCATTTTTTAAGATCGGTTCTATTAACTTTAGTTAGTACTGTAGTTGTGCTACGCGAAAATCTTATTATAAGACTTTTAGTATAATTTATATTTTTGAACTTAAATTGAGATTGATTCTTTGAACATTTGAAATTCTAAAGAAATATTTTAAGCTATATTTACTTTACAACTCAAATCTTAATTTATATGCTATTTAATGAACTGACCTAAAAAGTTTATTGCCAAAAAATTTTTTATATGAATTTTTTGACCTAAATTAAAATTATTTGTTTGTTTTGTTACAAAATGTGAATGTTATCATTTAAATTCAACATTTATTCCACTTAATTATTCATTTTTTATTCAAAATTCTATTGAAAGTTTTTTATTTTTTAAATTTTGTCCTGAAACCTTCTCTTAATATCCGGAATACGGTTTTATTTATCTTGTTTAAAGCTATTCTTCATGGTCATAGCTTTTCGTTATCCTAAATTAAGTTCATGAAGATTAACTCAAAAGTATTGTACTAGGAAAATAATGATGATTTGATGCTGAGAAGGCGTAAAAAAATACAAGATTGTCTCGGCCTAGTTTAACTTACATCAGTTAATTATTATTGATGTATAAATCAGTTTTATTTATTTCATAGACCTCTTGATAGATTCAAATTATTTTATACAGATTTAGGAGCTTTTTATTTAAGCAAATATGAATTATTAAATTTTTTTGAATTTTAAAATTAGGAGAATTCGAAAATGAATTCATTTTTGAAGTAGTGACAATTTAGAGTAGAGCATTGAAAAATAAATTATCTGGTCAAAGAATACAGTTTTATTTATTTGAATTTTGGTCAGTCGCTTAATTGATCGTATGTCTAATAATTAATCTCATATAAATAATAATATGGGTGTTGATCTTATTTTTGAAAAATAAATAAAAATCAAAAAGTAAACGCTAAGTCATGGTATTAATGAAAATAACGTCAAGAATTAGCAAAAATATTTTTGTTTTTTTTCCTCAACAAAGCCGAGTAAATAAATTATTTGATTAAAGTTTACCATCAATAATATCAAGAGATTATTTGATACGAAGCCAATTTTATTCCGGTATTATTTAACAAGACGACCATTTTGACTAGACCTATAAAAAGCAATTCATCATTCACAATTATTGAGCACAATTTTTCCAAAATATTTAACAAAAATTCTACAAATATTTGTAATTTTTAGAATAAATAGAGTTCAAAAATAATTTAGATTTTGGTTTTTTTATATACATCAACAATAATAAATTTCATTATGGTATGCTTTTTAAAAGAGAAAAATTCTATTTTTAAATTTTATTGATATTTTTTTCTTTTTGTAATAATGCTAAGTTTTTTTTTGTTGTGATTTCTAACTAATTTCACAAGTCTTATATCAATTTTATTTTTTTTTAATTTTCAAAGTATATTATTCATTTTATCAGAATTTAATTTAATTTTTAGTCTTCTAGTTTCTTAAACTTTGTATATAGAGTCAAGAAATAAATTAAATTTTGATTAGGTTAAAAGTTTGTCACATCTCTTTTAAAAAAAGTCAAAAACATATAGCCATGTGAATTATTAATAATTTAGTCAAAAGCTTTTTCTGTAGGCACACGAAGAGATAAATTAATAGATGTTTAATGCTTGGTTTATTTGGCTGACCAGTCACGCTTACACAGATTCTTAAATAAATAGTAAGCAATTCTTAAATTAATATCATTAGTATAAGTGGTAAAGTTTGCATAAAATGAGATTATAAATTACAATTTTAATTTCATTAATCAATTTAAATTTATAAAAAGCACTCATTAAAAAAATTATTTCTCAAAATGAGAGACGAAGCGAACAAGCCAGTTGGTCAGGATTACTAGATAATTTGCATTCCCAAATCAAAATTATTTAATGAATCAATTATTTAATAATGAACGCCCAGATTCTTTTTTTTTTTGCTGAGTTATTTGATTACTAATAGTCTTTTGCTAAAATTTATGATTTTTGATTCTAATGTCCAAATATTTGTTTGCGATAAAACTTAAGTCAATGTGTCAAATCAAATTTGACAAATACAAAATGGACAAATATTAATCTTTGTCTATTTTTTAAAACCTAAGAAATTTAAGTCTAAAATTAACTCTAATCTATGATGACTCGATTTATTTTGTTTTAAAAAAGATCACCTGATAAGAAAAATTATAATTTTGTATTGAAAAACATAGTAAAATGCTTGATGAGCCTTTCGTTTCATCAAGCAGAATCTTTAAATATTGATAAAAATTCTACTTTTTTAAATTAGTCTGTTAAATTTATTCATATTAAAATATTTTTATTAAAAAAGAAAAATTTTGAATTCTAGTCAATGCATGGAATGTTATTCAAATTGATAAATATAGAATAGTAATTTGGATAGACGAGTATAAGATGAAAATTTTTTAATTTTAATAAAAAAATTTTATAAAAGTTAGTTATCGATCTAAAATTGATCTAAATTAAGTTTTTAAAAAATATCGTTGCAAATTTTTTCTAAAAATAACCAGATTATTTACATAATATTTTATATTTCTAATATTTAAAGACAAGATTAGTATTAAAATAATTAAAATTCAAAAATCTAATCCCGTAAACTACTCGAGAAAAAATTTTAAATCAATCAATTGATCATAAGCAAATATTGGATATTTGAGAATGGATTATCTTTCTAAAGCTAAGTAAATTTTTTTTATAGTAGAATCTAGAGCATTTACAAATCCTTTTGTTCATCTAATACGGACTCATTTTTAATTAATTTTGAGAAATTTAATTGCAATTAATAACAACTAAAAACTCGTTAGTTCATACTTAAATTTTCGCTTCGTTTTATAGGCGACGAAACCCGAAATTGCTTCAAGTTGTTATTTTTTCTCTTTTTGTTATTAATGGTTTGCAATAAAAATTTAATAAATAAATATTTGCTATTCACTCTGGCTTTTTTCAATCTAAATTGTTGCAAAATTTTAGAATTATTTCTATCGCTTTGAGTAAACAAAAATAAATAAATCAATCAAAGTTTTTTTCTTGTTTCATTCCAATTTAAAGTCACCAGAATGAAATACGAAATTAACAATCCAATTTCAACTTCATTTCCATTTAAAGCAAGTCTTAAGACTTGTTCTGACCAATCGGTTCAAAAAAATGCATCATCATGCCTCATTACGAATGAAGAAACCCGTGGTTTAACAGGTGTCGTAGCTAAAACAAGAGCACTTTTTGAATCGAATCTCAATAATCAAAATTTTTCTACTCCACAAACAAATACAAATAGAAAAAATTTTAAACCGTTCTGTTCAATACAAGCCTCGCGGATAAAAAACTCTATTTTAATTCCAGTTGAAAATGAACTCGACAAAGAAAACTCAATTCAGAATAAAGTTAATCAAACACCGATAAAATCAATTTTACGTCACAGAGATAACTATTCTGGCAATAAATTTGATGACAACAAGATAAAGTCTACACCTTTAAAGAAATCTTTTTCGATAAATCGGACAAATGGGTGTTCAAGCGAAGATGCAAAGCCTCGCGATCGTCTAAACTCTGCTAATATAGTAATCAACAAATCTGAAGAAATTAGTAAAGAATTAAATATTCCCATGAGTGTTAAACAAGCCAAAGCCTGTTTTGAAAATTTGGCGCACAATTTTAATACACCTCAGCCTAAATCCCTTTTTAAAAATTATTCTCATAAAGCTCATGTTAATTTGGCCGATTTATCAAAAATTCCTAATATTAATTTATCAGAAGAGAATCAAACAAACATTGAACAAGGCAAAATTGATGCTACAATACCCGACATACTCAATTCTCTTACTTCATCGTCAAGTTCCACAGCATCTGAGTCTTCAGTTTTCAATAATTCCTCAAATTCATCTTGCGAAAATACTCCAAGGTTAGTAGATAAAAAAATAACTTACAAATCTACTAAAGTAGCCGATCGTATCAAAAAATTGGAGGAAAGCAAATGCTTTAATGAAACAAACCTTCAATCATCTTTACAGTCACCTTCTCTTTGCTCAAGTGCATCCACTCATTTAACAATTCAAAATAGTCCTTATTCAAAGTCATCGAAATTTGTTCATTTATATCAAAAGCAAATGGAGATAAATACTAATAACTACAGGAAATTAGAAGATATAATTAATGAAGCTGACCAAAATATAGCTCTATCAAAATCTAAAATAGATGAAAAACAAGAAAAGAAGTTGAAATCAATTTTAAGAAAAGGACCAAAGAACGAATCTGTCATGGTATCTGAAATAAAAATAGAAACTAAATCAACCATTAGATCTTCTTCTTGTTCTTCTTCTTCACCATCTTGCTCTCCGTTGTCCTCTTTCTCTTCATTGACTTTAAAACAACCTGAAGCGAAAATCGAAACTACCAAGGAAAATATAGACAATTCGTCCTGTATGGTACCATCCAAAATTCGAGAAAGAGCTCAAAGTATGGACATTGGAAATAGTCAAGAATCTAACTTTTGCATGAATAATGTCTCAAAGATGAACAATAGTTTTACCGGTGGCATAATTAAGACTCCAAGTAAAAGTGTTGGCTCATATATCAAAAATTCATCTTATTCTTCTGGATATTCGAATAGTGGAGTAGTAAAAAGGTATATTTTTTCTCGAGCGAAATTAGATAAATTTTAGAATATAATTAAAAACTAAAAAAAACAAAAAAAAATTTTTGAAAAATTAATTTGCCTAATTTAGCAAATTTAGAAAAAAAATTTTTCTAAATTCTTTTCTAAAAAATTAGAGTAACTCGGAGTGCTACCAATGCAAGAGAAGCCCTGATTCGATGGTGTCGCAAAATGACCGAAGAATATCCAAACGTATCTATTAGTAATTTCTCATCTTCATGGTCAGATGGTTTAGCTTTTTGTGCGTTGTTACATCACTTTATGCCAAATGAATTTGATTATACAACTTTAAACGCAGAAAATCCCAGATACAATTTTGATTTAGCTTTTAAAACAGCTGAGTAAGAAAAATTTTTGAATTTTTTTTCGGAAGTTAGTTAATTTTCATTATTTTTTAAGAACTAAAGCGGGAATAGTACCTCTGTTGGATGTTGATGATATGATTGAAATGGGAGACTCACCAGACTGGAAATGTGTGTTCACCTATGTACACAGCATTTATCAACGATTTAAAGAAGCTTGTTAAATTTTGTATTTCAAATTATCCATGTCCTCGAAACTGTTTTTTTTTTTTTTATAAAATTTATTTTATTAAGGACCGATTAAGCATCGAAATTTGGTTAAAAAAAATTTATTTTATTATGTTATAAGCTTAAAGGTTATACCTTATAATTTTTCATTTCAAAATTTTCAAATGGAATATCTTTTTTCCAGATTTATCATTTTTTTTTTTAATATCCATTTTTAATCATTCAAATAATTGTATAAATCTTTTAGCAATTTTACATGAAAAAAATGTAAACCAAAAACTGATATTTTCAATTAAAATAACTATCGGAAAAATAATGTTATTTTTTGTTAAGACTTTACAAAATTAATGGCTGAATAGTAAAAATAGTCTTTATTATCTTTTAATTTTGCAAATATATTTTAAAATTTTATATTAGAATAATTTAAATTACTATTTATGAAAACCAAAACTAGTTTTGAGATTAAATTTCGAAAAAAATTTCTATTTATCAAATTTTTTTTTTAATTTTAAAATTGAACATGATCCATAAATTCCATTAATAAATTTTATATAATAATTTTATATAATTTTGAAAAATATATTTTATAATATTAAATCAATTTTTTTATATAATTTATAACACCGAGAATTCTTAGATATAACATAATGTATTTTTAACAAGAATTGAAGCATTGTCCAAATAGAAATGAAAAATAGAAATTTAATCGTAAAACTTAGATTTTCTTTATTGATTAAACATAGGATTTTAAATTTAAAATCGATCAAATAACCTAGAATTTTTGCATTTTGGATAATAAATAATTTTTTTTAATTTTTATTTGTCTAATTTTTGCATATTTATTTCAAAAACTAATAAATTACGAAGAGTAAGCTAAGATTCAATTTAACTAAATTTGGAATTAAGAATTATTTTTTGATTTTCTCCATAACTAATCAATTAAAAATGTTAATAACAATAATTTATTTACAAATTTTAATACTTAAGAATAGAAAACCCGAGTTGTTTTTTAGACCCCTTTTTTAAAAATTGAAACTTAAATACTTTTTGCTAGATTAATTTAATAGCTTTTAAAAAAAAGCATTTTCTTTTTAATTCTTAAAAAATTTTAATTAATTTTCAGAAAAAATATTTAATTTGTCTACATAACTAAGTTTGAAATTTTTATTAATAATCAGCCTTTCTAGTGTTAACTATAAATTTTAATAAAAATTAAATTTATTTAATCAAACATTAAAAAACATAAATAAAATAAATAAAAAATATTTTTTTACTAAATTTAAATTTTCGTTAAATAAAATTCTTAAAAGGACAAAAAATTTCAACATATCTTCAAGAAACTTTTCGTTACCAGGATTTTTCTGATATAACGAATTTTTTCAATTGCAAATTGGAATTTTTAGTAACCGTAAACTAGTACACAATTTTTAAATAATTTAAGCCTCAACAAAATATTAATTTTTTTAATTTTTTTTTACAATGTTTTTCAGTAAAATTGCTTTACTAATTTTGAAATTTTGATTTTGCATAGAATTTACTTTATTTACAATAAAATATTATAAATATATACTTTAAATTTAAGTTTTTATAAATTAGCATCAATAGATTGCTATAATTTTGAATCAAAAAGTAAAGCTGATACTAGCTGAAAAAATGTATCGAATGCCCTTTACATATTTATAATATGCTTAAATTAAATATTTTGAAGTATAGAATTATCTGTTAAGTAAATGTCTGGCATAAAATAATGAATTACAAAATAAATTAGCTGCTATCTGTTTAAAAACAAAACTAAATTTTGACTTTAATTATGATTCCTTTAATTGCCTTAAAAAACATGATATAAAGTTACAATTGTTAAAAATCCAAGGGGTAAAATAACACTTTTTTTCAATAGATTTGGTGAATCAAATATTGATTTAACGAATTACATTCAAAATTAATTATTTTCTCTTTGATTGAATAATAAAATGGCTATATAGATTTAAGTTTTCATTAAATTTAAAAGCAAAAAGTTTCTATTTAACAAAATTGATTGTTTTTGTAAAATTAGAGTGCTATAATTTTTGTAGCCTAAACACAAAGACATGAAAAAAAATTTGAGATGAATTGAATTTTAAATCTTAGTATCATGAATTGTTAAAAAAAATCACGTATCAAAATTTATTATTCATAGCACAATACCTTCAAGTTTCTTCTTAACCATTTAACTTTGCAAGTACTCTTTTCATTTTTAAACTTATATTTAGTTGATATTTTTTGTTAAATTAGCAACAAGCAAAAATTATAATAAAATTGAGGCATAAATTTAAAATTTTCTAAATACATTTAAAAATTTTTAATGATTTTTTTTTAAATTTCAGTTCTTTTATCTTAATTTTTTTGTAATGTTATCAAAACAAGTGGTAAAAACTATTTTTTGTCTTTAGTTGTATTATTTTCAATTTTACTTGTTTAAATTGTTTTTTTTTCACGCTAAATTTTACTTATCTAGCTTTTAAAAATTAAAACCAGGTTATGAAACGAAAGAATTTCCATAGCGATTGAAGTTATGCAATAATAATGCGTGAATAATTTTCTTTACTTGTGATTTTCACTTCAATTATTTTAAAATATTTAGGATATTTCCAAATATCTGATGATTTTTGATTTAGAAAGCAATTTTAAATATGTTTTTATACCAAATAATCTGAAATAGTTTTGGTTATTTTAATGAATAATCTCAAAATAGATAAATAAAAGATTTTTTTTTAAAATATCAAATCTATATATAGTTTTTTAATATAAAAATAAAACTAATCCTTTTGTAATGAAATCATTTCTAAAATAAGAAAAACTTAATTCGCTTAATCTTAGTCTAAGCAAAAAATAGTTTAATTAATTTATTATAGATGTTTTTTGTTTGATTAATGAGCTAAAATTTATTTTAGATTTTTGGGCAAATAATTTGAAGTGACTCATTTCAATCTTCAATACGAAAGTTCGAATGATTTGAAAGGCCAAAGAAGATTTGTTTGATCTATTATGTATCATTTTAAAAAGTTGATTAAAAAACTTCGTATTTTTCTTACGTTTTTAATTATTTTGATAATTTTTACTGCATATTTTTCTAACGAATCATTTTTTTCATCCGAAAATTCGATCAGACTTGACATTAAGGAAGAGTTGAAGATTGACAGAAAAAATTTATCAAAGCCAAACATTCCAATCGAACAAATTAATAAAACAATAGATATAATTAATTCGTCAGCAAATTCCACCCAAACTCTAAATTCTAACAATCATCTGAGCTTATGTCCTTTAATTCCTCCAAATCTTGGGGCAAGAATTGGAATTGATTATACAAACCATACTTTGACTGAACTCGAAACTTTAGTTGTTAAAAATCAAACAGATCTAGAATTAGGAGGTAAGTGGAAGCCCAAAGAATGTAAATCTCGAAATAAAGTTGCTCTAATTGTGCCTTACAGGGAACGTTTAACTAATCTCCTACTATTTTTGAATCACATGCATCCATTCTTAAAAAAGCAGCAAATAGAATATGGAATCTATTTAGTTGAGCCAGTTGAAAATATAACTTTCAACAGGGGTCTTTTAATGAATATTGGTTATGCTGAAGCTCTAGCTGATAATAAAGCTTGGGAGTGTTTTGTTTTTCACGATGTTGATCTTTTGCCTGAAGACGAACGAAATATTTATTCATGCCCAGAGACACCAAGACACATGTCTTCTGCTGTCAGTACATTAAAATACAAGTAAAATTACAAATGTCAACATGAGTTATTAGAATGATGAATATTTTTTTTTCTTAGACTACCTTATGCCGCTATTTTTGGAGGAGTTACTGAATTTACTAAAGAACAATTTGAAAAAATAAATGGCTTTTCAAATCTTTTTTTTGGATGGGGCGGAGAAGATGATGATTTGAGAGCAAGAGTGATCAAAAAAGGGTATACTGTTTCTCGATATCCTTTAGAAATTGGTCGTTATACAATGGCTAAACATGGAAGAGACAACCATAATAAACCAAATCCGAAAAGATATGCTCTGTTAAAAACGAGTGGCAAGCGAGTAGATATTGATGGTATAAGAAGTTTAAATTACAAAATTAAACAAATTGTTAAAAATCAACTTTTCACTAAAATTATTGTTTGGTATGATCAAGATAAGATAACCAATTCTACAAAAATTAAATAATACATTCCTTTTAAATTAAATAACTTATTTCCTCAATCTAATTTTATTAATACAGCATATTTTTGTATGATATTTATTAATTCAGGAAAACATTATATGCATTTTTGTTTGAAGGTCGGCCGGTCTAATAGATTTTCCTATATTTAAATGTATGTCTGATATTTTAAAGCTTAGAATAGATTGTGATTATGAATTTAAACTATCAACAAATTAAATCACTACTTCCTCCGTTCAAGCTTAAACACATTAAAATAATATTAAAAAAATTTTGTCATTTTATGACACAAAAATACAACAAAATTATGTTCCTTGGAATATTTTTCGATAATAAAATAAGTATAAATTATATAAAGATAGGGTTGTTTTTATTTTTGTTTAAAATATATTTATTTTCTAGTCAAAAAATAAAGTTTTTGTAAAAATTGTTTTTTAATTTTAAGTTTAAAAAACTCCTAAAGTAAGACTTTTATTTGTTTTAAAAAAAATAAAAAATAAATTTTTTTGATCAAATGATTTTCTAAAATAAGATTTATTATTATCATTTATTTAAAAAAAAGATAATGCCAGATTCGGCAATCAGAAAGTTGCTAATATTAAATTATAAAATAGAAGAAGTGTTGTAGTCCTTATTATGACTACATCTACTTTCCAAAAGAGTACTAAGTTTTGCTGTGTACACTTGAAAATTATACAGTTAATTACTGAATGGATTTCAGGTATAAAATCTCAGTGTATAATTCAAAAATAATTCGTTTTTTTTCAGAGCTCTCAATTATTATTTCTCTTTTTTTGTTTTCTCTTTTCTCTTTTCTATATAATTTGTAAGGGCTAGAAGCGGCCACAGTGATTAATAAAGTTTATAAAATATATATTATACTTTCATTTAATTGTCCCTTCCCTTAGGTCTTTACCCCAATCTAATTTAAAGACAAGTAAAGCCGAAGTTGTACTTTAAAAGAAGGATAAAATAAAAAGTTCTTTTCATGAAAAAGAGAAAAAAACATTAAGACAATTTTTTTAATTTAAAAAATCATTTCCCGTTAAACGAAATTAAATTATTTCAACTCATAATTTAGGATATGAACCATTATTTTGAATTGTACTTAAAGTATATATAAATGTTTTATTTGATATATTAAAAAATAAAATATAAAAAAAGTTAGCTTTTGATTTAAAATATTTTCTCCAAAAATTAATATTTTATAGATCGATTTGATCATTCACAGATAACAGTCATTATTTTATCTAATTTTGCATCACTCAAATTAAGATTTTCGATTATTTTTTCAATCAAATTTTTAAAATTGATTTTCATGTTCTAAAAAAAATATGTAAAATAATTATAAATATAATAAGTAAGAATTAAAACTTACAGATGAGGAATTCTTCTTAATCATAAACAAATTTCTCGGATTTTCTAACCATTCTACTATTAATTTGTTTTCTGACTTATCTACAGTTTTTTGAATATTTACATAGTTCTCAATTATAGCTTTATCAATCAAAGTATCAGAATAATTCATTACTTTAGAAAATTGATTAATTTTGACAATTTATATTAAATAGCAATTACTTGAAAGTAAAATAATTTCATAAGACAATTGAGCTAAATATAATTTTACTGATTTGATTAGTTTATTTTCGCCAGTCTTAAAAAAAGCGAATCGATTAAAAAAAAATTTGAATTTTAATTTTAAGGTATTGTGGATTTCACATACAAAAAAAAATTATTCCTACTTTGATAAGTTAAAATTACTAAAATAAAATACTTTTAAAAAAATATTACTAAATTTTACTTTTTTTTTTGAAAACCAAATCAATTAAAATCGCTTCGATATTTTTTTTTTGCACTATTTTTTTACAAGTATTTTATTTTAGTTAATTCCCGCTATTTTTTCAAAAAAAAAAGAATTTTTTGTTTTGTTTGTATTTGAATTTCACAATACATTAATTTAGTAAATAATAGCCTTACATTATTAGATATAAAGTGTTGAATATTTTGTAAAATATTTGAAATTTCTGTTTGAATTACAAAAAAGCACATTTCTTTGGTCAGAATTTTTTTTTGAATATTCTAAAAAAAAAACGATATAATCATTATGAAATTCCAAATTCAAATATTATACTTTAATGATATTAAAAATTTCAGATGGCATCATACTTTCGAAACTAAAAGTAGCCAAGTCATTATCTATCGTGGCGTCCATATTCAATGTAAGTGTCTCGCAAATTTCTATTTTTTTCTTTATTCTTTTTAACTTAATTTCCTCGTAAAATATTTTTTCGGTAAAATTTGAATTCACCCATTGTTTTAGTTTTTCGATCGATTTGAACAAAGCAATCTGTGAGCTTATCTTAATTGCTTGTTCTGATGACGTATTTTCTAAATGATTCGAAATTAAAATCTCAATTTTTGACTTCAAAAATCTAAATTTATAGTTATTTATTTTTTTCTTTTAAAGTCTTAAATCTGAAACTTTTTTCCGCTTTCAACACATTCTGTTGATGTTTTGTCGGCAAATGATCTGGATAAATTCTTCAATATATTCTATATTAAAGTAGCAATTACTATTAAATTTATATTTTGCAATAGATTTTTAAACCATAGCTGTACATTTAGAATTCTAATTTAAAGTTTTACACTCAAAGGCCGGAGGGATTTTCGACCCATTTTTTTTAATTAAAATAATTTTTTTTGTAATAAAAATTAAATAATTTTTTAATATTTTTGATTCAAGATATGATTAAAACAATCATAAAAAATTATTAAATTAATTGAACAAAAAACAAATAAAGGAAGTAACTAAAGATGTTTGTTAACGTGTGAATAAAAACCCCGTTTATATTCTAGTTTGCTTTGGTAATCCTTAAATAAGTATCCAAGTTTTACAATATAATTTATTGTATATAAATTCTTTTCTTTTAATAGTGTTGCTTTTCTAATAAAATATATATTGAAATATCTTAATTCTACTTCAAAACAGTATCTAGAAAAGGACAAAGATTATGTATTAGAGGGCAAGATATTGGTCCGTCAACAGTGTTGAAAAGACCCCATCTGGCCTTTAAGTGTTAAATATGATAAAAGTACAACTAAAGTTAATAAGTAAAATTACTTCAAATTCTATTATGTCATTTTTTTTTTCATCGCTTATTAAACTAAGTTCAATATTTAACTGATCAGTAATTATTTTTAAATTGTTTTGACGAAAAATCTTAATAAAAGATACGAAAACCGTCTCAGATATGAAATCAATTATTTTCTTTATACTGGGATGAGTCATCAAAAATTGACTGACAAGCTTCATCTAAATGAAACGCTTAAAAAAATAATTATTTTAAATAAAAAACAATACTTGTATGTCGTTGAAATTGAGCTTTTTATTTGGTTGATCACCAACTAGTTCTACAGAAAAAAGGTGGCTATTATCTTTTATTTTCTGAGCTGCTCTTTTAACACCCGAGGAAAACCTTGTTAGAAGTTTTTGCAATTCATCTAATACAATCAATGAATAGATTAATTTTTATATGTAAAATTTATACCAAGATATGGACAGCAAAAATGAAGCAATAACGGAGTAATGAAGCTGAAGTCATCAACACCAACTTTGTTATCATGAGAATAATTTTCTTCAATTTCGATTTGATAAATCGGTATTTTTTTAAGCTGTAATAACCAAGCTATTTTTAATAATAGTAGCAACTTGTCAATTGTAAACTCATTCGATTTAATTGACAACAACTTGGAACTTTATTGTTTAAAAATGATTAGTTCAAATTTTAAGGGAGTAAATTTATTTTGTATATGAATTATTTGAATCGACTTATACTTAGAAAACTAACTTGTAAATCATTATCAAAAGATTAAATGTTTTTTGGATGCTTTCAATCAAATAGGCATTCTCATCCATCATACTTAAAAACTCAACTACAAACGGAACCGTTAGAATCAGATGTTTTTTAATAAGAGCTTTTTCAAGATAAGCTTGCAAATTTACAGGCATTAATTGCTAAAAATTGTATTATTTTTTTTTTAACAAATTTGTCTAATTAATGTACTTTGTTTCGGATGGATTCGAGATCTTTTAAAAAATAGCTTGGTACATGATACTGATAGGAATAAAAGACCAAATATCCAAAAAATTTTCCCAAGACTTTAAGTTTTAGCAGAATTTCTTCCAATGCATCCTTTAAATGGATCAAAAGTTATAAATCAAAAATAATCAATTAAAAGAACTTTTTCAAAAGAATTTTTTTCTTCTAAATCTGGTATTTCTCGATGAATAATTTCAATTTCATTTGCAATACAATCTTTCAAACATTGATGAAATTTTGGGCTACCAGAAATATCAATAAACTCTTTAAAAAATTCTTGATATCCGATGAATTTTGGTGCTGGATTAGGCCCATAGTGAGGATCGGGTGTACTCATTCGTGCATTCAATCTTCATTAAATTTTTCATTGTAAATAATTAAATTGATATCAGTAGAATAAAACTTTTTTAATTTCATTGGGTCGCTGAATCCATTTATTTTTTTAGTTTGCTCCTCGAGTTCTTGATTTATGATCATTTTATCATCCTTGCACATCTGAAATAGTTCATGAAAATCAAAAATATATTTTTTTTAAAACTTAGATAACTAAGATTACTAAAACTAATTGGTCCAAAAACAACTTAACAAATTCGAAAAAACTTGGAAGGCTATCATTACATGTGACTAAATTTCGAATTTTTTCTCCATAAAATTCTTCAAAATTCCAATTTTCCAAACAATGATTTTTCTCCCAGTTCCATAAGATATCATAAAATTTGTCTCTATACATAGAAAATTAATATTTTGAATTATTCCTTATTTTTATTATTATTAAACCTTTGATTTTTACAGGAAACTAAAAATTGCTTGTCTGGAAAGTTTAATCTTCCATTAGTGTCAGTATTAATTGGTACAACTTTTAAATCGAAAAAAACCAACTTTGACTTTTGTTTAATTTCCTAAAAAATTTTTACATTTTTATATAGCAAGTACTTGATAGAAAAATTAAAATTACCTCTTTGCTAAATTCGTTTTGAAAAATAGGTGAATTTTTATTGAACAACTCTTCAAATGATTTCATGTAAATATTTTCATTTAATTCATTTAGTGTTGAGATTTTTAAATATTTTATGATGCTTATTAATTAAATATTTATAAATCTATATATATTTGTATTTAAAATTATCTGAATGAGCTTTTGTTTAATTCAGATGTAAAAATAAAAATTAAAAATAATTACCATTCAAGATTACTGATGGATTTAATCGCAAAAAAGATGCATGATTCAATTGTTAAAAAAATCTGGAATTTGTTTGCATCTTGAATTTTATTTAAATTAACTTAATAGAATAATTTGTTGCTAAAAATAATTGCTCTCCATAATTTTTCATTTTTTAAAATACTATTAAAGATATCTTTTAGTTAACCCAGTAACCATTCTAAAAGGTATATTTTAGAGTGCAAATAGTTTAATTCTAAATGGTTTTGAGATGCCACAAACC
Source organism: Brachionus koreanus (assembly GCA_016987375.1). Classification (NCBI taxonomy): domain Eukaryota; kingdom Metazoa; phylum Rotifera; class Eurotatoria; order Ploima; family Brachionidae; genus Brachionus; species Brachionus koreanus. The sequence goes on along the minus strand of PJRA01000509.1, from coordinate 27,566 downwards.
CAAAATGAAAAATACTTCGATCTTCAATTGCTGATAATGATTTCATGAGAAAAGTGGAATAAAGTTTAGAGGAGTTTTTACTATTAATGCAGACCAGGTTGTTACCAAATTCCCATGTGTATATTTAGTCGATTTTTTTATAAACATTTTTGTCAATCGGTCTTTCGCTTACATATAAATTTGGTCTTGAAAACTGAGTTAATGAACTAGGAATAAGAAAAATTTACTAAGTCAAGTTTTTTGTCTCATATATCAAATTTGATTTAGTTTGAGCTAAAATATAGTAAAAATTTTTTTGTCTAATTCTGATTAATAAGCATGTTTTAAATTTCTAATATGAATTTTTGGGTATCCTATACTCTAAAATATGGAAAATTTATTTTATTTAAAGAATAATTTAGACGAAGCCTTGGCCGGTTGGAATGGAGAATTAGTCCTTCCTTTCAGCCACATGATTAATTTTTGATGTCGCACAATGTTGCAAAATTACAAAAAAATTAATTTGGATTGAGTTTAGCTTTTAAATTTTTTAAATGTAAGAAAATAAATTTACAATTTACAATAATTTATCTGGAAAGAATTAGAAAACTCATTATGTAAATTTTAAGTAAAAAAATTTGAATTAAAATTAAATAGAGAATAATAAGAATGAATTAGGAAAATAAATTTTCCTTTTTTAGTTTTTAAAACCCAAGGGGACAAAAACAGCCAAAAAACACTGTTTAAACGCTGTTTAAACGGCGTTTGGTAACTGTTAAGCATGTTTATTTTTTAAAAATGATTTTAAGTAATCAAATTATTTGTTTTAATTTTTAATATTAATTTTAAAATAATAATTAAAATATTAATCTAACTTATTATTATTCTTTTTTTTTTAATAATAAAATCTTTAAAAATACAATACGGAAAGATTTTAAAATTTTACTATGTTGATTCGAAAATTTGTGTGTTGATTAGATGATTAAAACAAAAAAAAAATTTAATTTCAAGAACCATATTTAAAATTTGAGAGAAAGAGTTGGCATTGCAAGAAATTTTTATCAGAGAAAATTTATTAGTAAATAGTATTAGTAAATTTTAATTTAATTTAATTTTTTATGACTTATTTTACTTTAATTCTTGTCTTGATTTTTCAGACTGTTTTACCCCCGTTTTTCGTCTGTTTTTATCCCGTTTAAACACTCCTGTTTAAACAGTGTTTCTTGCCTGTTTTTGTCCCCTTGGGTTAATACATTAAATTCCCTTCTAAAGTTATCGTATTTAATCAAATAAAAGAAACTTCCCAGTTACAAAAAAAACGATGATTAATCGATGAAAATATTATTTTATTAAGTTTTATATTATTTAAAAAAAAAAAATTATATCTTAAATAATTTTCAGCTTAATGATGGCAAATTGAAGTTTATGATCAAGTTAAAATGATCATGCTCAAGAGTTATCATTGAAAAAAGATTTTAATAAATTTTTGAGTAAAAAATTTATTGCAGAAGCATGTTTTCAAAGTAAACATTCAATGCTTAACTTGATTTTTTATGTCTGCAAGTTTCTGCAAATGATTTCTGAATGCAGAATTATGCACAATAGATAGATATCGTTTAACATGCTATGCTAAACATGAAAACATTTTTCTGCATTTAATCTTTCATTTAAAAAACTTGTTAGAAATTTTTAAAAAAAAATTATATTTGAGCATGATCATAAAATTTTGATCATAAGCTTCAATCTGCCTTTAGTGGGCAGTCTAAAAGCAAATTTTCAATTGTTTAAAATTTTTACACTAGAAAGCTCGGCTGATTTCTCATAAAAATTTCAAATAAAATTATTAAGATAAATTAAACATTTTATTTGAAAATTTATTCATTTTCTAAAAAAATAATATAAAATTTGTTAGCAAATAAAGGTCATTTTCAATTTTTGAAATAGGTCTAAAAACCCCTCGGCGTTCTAGTGTTAAAACGAAAATCAATTTTTCTCTGTAGATAGACTTTACTTGTCCAAAGTAGATTTAAAATCCAATAACAATTTTGTAATTCAATTAAATTATATTTCTTAAAGTCCAGACTCACTGTATATAAAATTGAGCGAAAATTTAAACTAATTACTGGTTTCATTTATAATTCAATCTTTAAGATATTGACTTCGTATCTTTTGGGTAGAACAAAAATCAATGCTAAAAAAGCTAACTTTTTTTTCTGAAGGCTTTTAATTTGTCCTGTAAGCACAGCATACTTAGTTACACCAATATTCAATGTCTGCTAATGATGCGCTAAGTCTCTGCAAAATGCACGGTGGCCAAATTTGTCCAAATTTTAATTATGCTAAGTTTGCAAAGTTTTATCAGATTTTTCAAAATAGTGCAACTTTGAATGCTGCACCATGTTGCATTTACAAAACTTATTTTGACTTTTAATAGAAAGGTTACAAGAATTTTTAACATTGTATCACAAAAAATCGTTTAAATTACTGTTTAAAAAGAAAAGTTTACTCATGATCAAATTATAATAACGAAAAAAAAAGAGAAATGGAGTTAGTTATGCAAAAAGGAAAGTCAAAACGTTAATTCTTTTAGTCAAAATTTTCTAATAGCCAATACCAATAATATAATTTATAGCGTTTTCTTGGATTTAATCCAAAAAATTCCATTTATAATTGAAGCAGAGATGAAAGTGTTAAGTTTTTCATGATTGGATTGTTCCTAAATGTTTTTGAAAGAATATGATGAGAATTTTATGGTTTTAATCCAAAAACATGTTTGACGAAAAAAAATGAGATGATTCATATATGAAAGATCCATGGAAACATCGCTTTTTGCTTGACTGGATTTGTTCATCAAAGTGTTTCTTCTACTCCAAAATATTTTAGTCTAAAAAAATAACTCAAATAATAGATATTTATCCATTTTTTTCTTCTATTGGAAACAAGAAAATTCATGTTTTAAATTGACAAACGACTAGTTAATTTTCTTTTAAACGAGTCCAAGTTTTTTTAAGAAAAGCAGCTCAAATAAAGGGAAATTTTTAAATCAAACTAGAACAACCTAAAGCTCCCTCCCAAAACCTCCTCCAAATCATTATTCTATGAAGCAAAAAATAAATTAAATATTAGTAAAATTGATCACAGATTAAACAATCTCTAAGAAAATT
>PJRA01000509.1:0-17900 GCA_016987375.1 Brachionus koreanus | reverse complement strand
CCCATTTAAAAAATTTTTTTTTTCAATATTATAGCTAATTTTTAGTAGTTTATAAATAAATATATATATGATCCCCTGATCATTTGCATGATCGGGCAAGTTAACTTAATTTTTGTCCATTTACTTATGCATCACACGTTACTGTATGCAGCGCGATAAAATTAAATTAGCTACAAAGTTACAATTAAGTTAAATAATTTAATTATTTAGACTGCATTGATGTATTAATTCATTTCATTAATCGCCCTTCAAGTCTATGTAAGATTAAAAAAAATCTTTATAAAAATAAAGAAAAAAGATTTAAAAAAAAGAGAAAAGTATATGACCAAAATTTGATACTAAGACAAGTATTCATAGCATAGCTAAGTGCTGTGGATAATTATACGTGGATAAAATATCTGAAGACTTAGAAAATAAACTTAAACGTTGAAAGTTTATCTATTTAAAAACATGCCTTTGAAGTTAATCGTAAAATATTTCAAGACCTTCTAGAGATGATTTTTTAAAAATGATAGTTAAAATTTGACCATAAACTTCAATATGCTTTGAAGACTAAAATTATAAGTTTATCCGATTGGGTCAAATGGAACATAGTCGCGCATTTCCAAGTATCTTAGTGTCACAACATTTATCAAACATGTTAAGAAAAATCTTTCAACAAAAAAAAATAATTTAATTTTACAAAGTCTTTGAAAATTGTTCACAACTTTTTTTATAAAATACTTTTTTTTTTACAATGGTTTTTTTACATTTTTTTTACACTGGAGAAAAAATCTTCGCCATGTTAAAAGATTTGTATGGCAAGCTAAAATATTTTGAATTAAATTGTATAGACTAAATGTCAAATCATTCACACCGAGTTTAGGTAAAAATAAAATAAAATTTTTAAATTCTGAATTTATTTTTGGGTTGACATTTTATGATAAAATATTTTAAAATGGAACCTATAAAAAGGGTATAAATTGCCAAAAAGATATTCAATAAAAATATTTAAATTAAAGTCAATTCATCTATTAAAATAGTAAAAAATAATTATAACTAAAACTAATCAATAAAATGGCTCTTAAATTATCAATGAATATTTTGGTATTTTTGTGTGCATTTGTTGCTGCATTGAGTTCTTCACTTGGCGAAAAACTTCAATCAGAAGCAAGCAATTTACAGTCATCAAATCTAAAAGGAAATTTTGGACATGGTATCGGTTTTGGATCGTATGATTATGGCTATGGTTATCCAAGCTATGGATATGGTTTGTATGACTATGGAATAGGATATGGTTATGGTGCAGGATATGGCTATCCAACATATGGATATGGCTATGGTTATCCAACTTATTACAAGAGAAGATAGAATACTATGAAATATTTAGCTTTTTTTTTAAATACCAATTTGTTAGACTAGTTTATTTAAAATAAATAAAACTTTTCCTAAAATTGAAAATTATAAAAAAAATAAGATGTAATGATAGAACACATTTAAACATTTATAATAACTAAAATATCAGTCTTTTATCAAAAAGAGATTTTTATTAATCGCCATTATTAGCTAAGATTTAAAAATTGAGTTAATCGTTTTCCATGGGTATTCAAATTTTCTAGTTCACTCTTAAATATTTAATTGGAAGGGGAAAATCATGATTTAAAGTAAAATAAGCTAAGTCTTTAAAAAAATCATTTTTACACAAAATTATGAAAAAAAAGCTCTTCTCATCATTAGTGGTTGGAAAGGAACACCTAACGTCATTCCAAACATCACAAATTTTATTTTAGAATTTGTTAATCTAAGATCAAATTAATTTCCTAAGAAAATAAAACCTCTTTAGAAATAAAGCAATTTTTATTTTAAATTTTAATTATGTATTTGAAAACTTAATAATTTTTTAGTTTATTGAAAAAATATAAATTGCAAAATTGATGATATACACTGTTGTTTACAGTATTATGTTTGATAATTACTTTAAATAATTTTTTATTGAATTAAATAATAATTAGGCAATAAATTCTGCTGTTTCCTGAGCCATTTTACCAGATTATTTTTGAAATCTTTAATTAATTTAGAATTAATGAGATAAACTATTCCTAGCATTAATAATATTTGAAAATAAATCGCAAAAAATTTTCACAGATTTTGTAGACTTCCACAGTAAGTGAAACAACAATTTTTTCACTTTTTTTCATCTACAGAAAAAATTTTAGACCATTAGAACAAAAATTATAAATATTTTTACTTTTTGTAAAGGAAATTAAGTCAATTTTTTTTTCTTTGGTTTGCCTTGCAATAAAAAGTTATTTTAAGCATAACTACAAGGTTTTCGTTAGGATTCCCAAGAGTGCGTTTGGATTGAAGCAAATTGCGTAAAATTGGTTAAGATAATTAGGAGTTGAACATGAGAAATATCCGAAATTGATGATTAATATTTTGGCACCAAACAATTAAATTTTAATGTTCAAGATATTTCAATTTGCTCTTTCAAATTTCCTAAAAAACTCTGTATCCGAAGAGTGTTTTTCTATAGAATAATAAAAAATGGATAATTTTTTTTTTTTAATACTTCTAAATATTAATGCAAATAAACACGTTTGAATTAATTCAAGACAAAATTATTTGTCCATTGAATTTTTATGGACTAAAGGTCATCTGATATAGGTATTTATGTTAAATAGTCTTCATCGAAAAGAAAATAATTAAAAAAAATTGTGTCAAATAAATATATTCATTAAATTGCTTTAAAAAAAAAATTTTAATAATGAATTGTTGATTATTGATTAAAATCTGGATAAAATGAGATCTTCTGTATACCAATATAGAGTCTTTAACGTGCTATTTTTGTTTTTATGTGTTAATTTAATTCACACACAAATGTACTGGGAAAAAATATTTGACAACTTGTCCTACAAGTTTTCCGAAAAACCAGCACCTAGAAGAGATGCCGCTATTGGATTTGACATCAATCGAAATAGAATCATTCTGTTCGGTGGGTTGCAAACTAATTCGCCACAATCAAATAATTTTATAATGCCGATTTTATTCGATGATACTTGGGAATTTGATTTAAAAACAAGTACCAAATTTTAGAAAAATTTTTTATTCTATTAACAAGGAGTTTTTGTTTAGAAACTTGGAAATCTTTATCATTTACTTTAACTAGACCGTCTGCCAGATACGGCATGCTTTATACTCATAATAAATATGGACTTTATATAAGCTGTGGCCGAGGATTATTTGAGAATTATTTTAATGATTTATGGGTTTATGATTTCAATGACGATCAATGGCGTGAAATGGATCAGACTTACATAAGCATTACACCAGAATCTAGGTTCTCTCCTATTGGCGGAATTTATCCATCATATGAGCTTAGTTTAAATCAATCCAAAAGCAATTTATACTTAGGAATGGGCAGTGCCCAATATGAAATGTTCGATAATATGTATTTCTATCAGTTTACTGATCTACGTTTTTTGAAGGGTCTTTGGGATAGAGGTATAGTTAAATTTTTGATAATTTAAAATTACATCAAAATTAAACAATATTTTAGTATATACTGAAATATTAACGGGTTCATACAGTTTTACTCATCCCCATGGTAGAATTTATTCAAGCAGTGCAATGATATCCCCAGATGATTTACTAATATTCGGTGGATGCTTAAGTGGTAGTTTAAGTGGTGGACCATGTCCATCATCAGATTCATGGCTTTTCTCAGCTAAGCATAAAAAATGGCAAAAGGTTGACTCATCTTGCATTAATCCTAGAAAACATTCATCAATGGCTTCGATTGTTTCAGATGGCTATCGCAAATCGGCTATTTTGTTTTCAGGAATGGAATATGACAAAACTATACTAAAAACAGTACCAGAACTTGATGACGAAGTTGCTTTATATGACAATTTAGCAAATAAATGGATTATTAAGAAAGTTCAAGTAGAAATATTTTGTCAATAAACTTTATTGTATGAATAATGTTTATTAAATTTAGGGAAATTTTTTTCCTGAAAAAAGAGATGGTCATTTGATGTGTTCAGGAAAGCTGAATGGAGAATTTGGTGCTTTTATGTATGGAGGGTATGGTCATTCGAGGTAATTGAATAAAATTCAGAAAAAAAATAAAATTTTCAAAAGCTTAATATTTATTTATTAAGTGATTCAACATTAGGGGATTTATGGTTTTTAAAAATAAATATTAGTACAGCATTTGAAAATACAATATCGATGAACTATTACTCTAAAAACAGCAATAAGAGTCCAAAATGTAAATTTTACTTTTCAACTATTCATTTGCATGCAATTTTGATGTTTGTTGGTTGGGGTGTTTTGGCCAATTTATCAAATATTCTCTCAAAGTATTTAAAATCAAGAAAAAATGCAAAAATTTTCAGCAATTTGATAATGGTGAGTGAAATTATAAAAACTTGACATTTAACTAACTAAATATCTAACAAAAATAACTAGAACTTTAATTTTTTAAATTTAGATTTTTGGAATTTTTTTTGTGACTGGTGGAATAATTTTTGGATTTTGGAGTTCTCATGGTTTGCCACATTTAGCTCATTTGATTATCGGCTTGTCAGCTTATATACTCGTCTTAATACAACCGATTGTAGAGTTAATGTAAGTTAAAATGAATCAGATATTTCCTCACATCTTTTTAATTTGTTTCTTTTGTACTCTTGTATGTACCGCATAATTGTAGGACTACTTTGTGGCTGCTTTTTAATAATCTTTTGATATTGTGGGTCTAGACTTAAGGAATCTCCATTTTCCTCTTCATCTTCGAGTGTTCGATCATCACTTTCAATGTCTTTAATGTTCATTTTGCTCAAAATTAGTCTTAATAATTCAGTTTGTTTGTCTAAAGTCGATTTCATGCTTTTAAATTTTTCTTTATGCTTTACTAATTCCATAAAGATAAGATGGTTTGGATCATTGTCCCCTTTATTAATTTTTATAGGTTCGGTTGAATTTTTAATTTTTGAAATTATTCCCTTAAAGAAAGTTTTTTTAAAATCTAAAAGTAAATTATTCTTTTAAAAAAATCACTAATTACTCTAAAAATTCCAAATCGATTTGTTTGCTCTCCATAGTATACTACATATTCCATTTCATTTACTTTTTCAAATAGTTTTCGTGGCATATTTCGTTCTAGTTCAACGTGAAGCTGCACTTGCATTGCTTCTCTTTTTAGTTTAGCATCTCTCTGCACCGATTCAATATCTCCAACTGCCAAACCAATCTAAATATATAGGATCAATTGAAAGACATTATTTTAACTAAATCTTTTTAAATCTTACAAGTAAGTTGGTTAGTAATATTTGGATCAAAAATATGAATAAAGCTAGGAATATTAGACTCATTTTACCAAAATGTAGTCTGTTCAGTTGATAGGGTATTATAAATGAGTTCAATCCATCTGTTTCTCCCATCATCATTATTATCGAGCGATAAATAGATATTAGTGGAGTTGAATTAGCTCGCGATTTCTAATTAAAATTTTAAAAACAACATTTAGGTAAAATTTTATTAATAAAGCAATCTTCTTACTTCATTTGCTAACAAAATAAAAAAGACCAGGCCAAATCCGATTAGCAGAATCGAGAATAGAAAAATGACTTTTATAAGAGTTTTAAGGATTTCGATAAACATTACAACATAAATTCCAAAAATATAAAACCGCTGCATGTAAAGTAGAAGATTAAACCAAGCCAGAAAAATAGCCAATGAACCGAGTTCCCACTGAAAGTTGTAAAATTCTTGATCATTAATTCTAACTGGCAATAGAAACATTATTGTAACCGGATACAAAATTAATTGAATGAAAACTTGAAAATTTTTAAAATATTCCAACTTCTTTAGTAATTAAATGATTAAATTAAATTATTATCAACTTTTTTTCCAATATTTACTTCAATTTTCATTTGATAGAACTCTTTTAAAATATTAATGAAAGAAAAAACAATACAAAAAGCAATCAAAGTCGAAAAAATTTTTTCTTTTTCAATTATGCTTAGCTAAAAAATAAAAAGAAATTATTTTTAATAAAATTTTAAATTAAATAAAATATTAAGAGTTACATAAATGCTTTTATTCTGTAAAAGGTTACAGATTGTTTTGTTTACTTCAATTTCAATAGGATTTATTTCTTGTTGAAATTTAAAGGTAGTGAATGGACATATCGGATATTGGACAACAATTGTTGTTAAACATATCAAATATATTAAATACATCAATGTAGTTATTCCATATAATGTGAGACCGTATTTATTCCATTTTCTTTGTAACAATACCTCACATAAAGGATGCGATAAGCATTCTGAACGGCCATATTTTACCATTGTAACCAAAGGAACCATGGGAGATAGCAAAAACTTTCCATTTTTTTCTATTTTCACATCTGCCCAGTTCAAATATGAAAAATTATAGCGTATCTTTTAAAATTTAATTAAAAATGAAATTCATGCTTAGTACAGACTTTAGGTTACCAAATATTTTTTGCTTGACATTTCGTCTATATATTGTTTTGTTACGCATCTTTCTAAAATAGATTGGGTTAGCTCCGATGATAGCTGAATTATTCCTACAAATGGTGTTTTGTATTCTTTTGATTTTAAATTAAGTGCTTCTTCCCATCTATCATGATTTATAATAGCCGTTAATGAACCTTGCTGTTTGTGTTTAATAGCCAAATCAATGAAACTTAAACCATCTTTATTGTATTTGAATTCTATTCCGAGATCGAGTAGTGAGCGGACTGCATTTGGATAGCCAGATTGACAAGCCAAGTGCAAAGCAGTATTCTTAGAAAATCTTAAAAATTGTTAATTTTTATATTTAATTTTTCTTACCCCATCTTTGTTTATTGAATTCAAAACATAAGGATCTACGTTGTAAATTATTTTCATACAATTAGTAAAGCCATTTGAAGCTGCTTCATGAAAAGGGTTGTTGCCACTGCCGTATGATTTGTAGATGAGTGCTCCGTTTTGTATTAGCATTTCAACCACTCTTGTATGACCATATCTTGCAGACCAGTGCAAAGGCGTCATTCCTGTTATATCTTTTTCATTTATGTGATTCCTTGAATTTTGACAATTTAATATTTCCAAACAGCTAGAAACTCTACCATGCTTTGCAGCAAAATGTAATGCTGACTGTTTATCTTTGTTTTTTAAATTAATATTTCCTCCGTATGAGATCAATAATTTCAAACAATTGACCAGACCATATTTACTTGCATAATGAATGCAAGTGCAGCCATCAACATCTTGATCATTCAACAATTCGATGTAATTTTTTTGCTTTATAACTTCGATCAAAATTTGTTCTAGTGATACAAATGAAGATTTTTTACATGAAAAAATCTGATTTTCACCAATTTTAGTAGAATTATATGGTGATTCTTGATCAATTATTAAATGAAGCAAATTTCTAAAATTAGAATCTTTTAAACGAATATTACTTCCTTTGGAAATAAGATAACATGCCATCTTAACACAATTGCGGCTAGCAGCTAAAAGTAATGGTGATCTTTTTTCTTTATCAAGTGCATCGATGTAAGCACCTTTATCGAGCAAATAGCTTGCTATTTCAACGTGATTGAACATAGCTGCTTTATGCAATGGAGTCATTTGTAATGAATCTTGAGCATGTATTACTTCGAGAAACAAATTGGGTTGTTTTTCAGCCATAAGTTTAAGTATTTCAAATGATCCTTGAGCGCAAGCTACGTGCACCGGAGTACTATTGTCCATTTCAATAGCTTCATCTATATTGGCTCCATTTTCTAGACATAATTTAACTGCTCCTAAGTTACCGAATTGAACTGCTGCATGTAATGGCTTATTGTTGTCTCCATCTACAAACGAGAGCATTTTTAATTTTGAACAACCCATTCTATTTCCTTCACCAATCAAAAATTCTAACACTTTGTTCGAACAACGTTGGGCAGCAACATGTATAGGGAAGAAACCATTGTTACATGTTTTACAAATATTTGATTTATGCTTTATTAAAACCTTAGCGCATTCCAAATTATCATGATACGCACAAGTGTGCAACGCTGTATTTCCATTTTCTCCTCCGAGATGAACGTCTGATTTGTTTTCATTGTGAGAAAGAAGAAGCTCTAATATGTCAGGTCGATTGGAAACAACACATTGGTGTATTGGTGCGTATGAATTTTTATTTTTAATTGTAGTGTCTGCACCTTTTGAAAGTAAATAAGCAACGCAATCACGTAGGCCTTTTTCAATAGCAATATGAAGTGGAGTATTTCCATTAGAATCTTGTACATTTATAATATTTGATTTGCATTTGTCAATTATGAAGTCAATTATTTTTAATTTTGACTTTAAGACAGCATAATGAATAGGTAGCCAATTTCTAGAATTATCTTTTAGCAATAATCTTTTTGGATCTTCATTATACAAACGTTGAAATTCATCGATTCTCTCAGTTTGGGCTATTTTGTGGATGTAAAATGGGCTTTCTTCTAATAGACAGGAATCCTTTATTTTTTGAACTGAATTTATTTGGGGCATCAAATTGAATGAAGAACTTTTTTCAATTTTTAATTCATCTTTTATTCGACGTTTTAAAGAGGAGAATTTCTTTACTCTTTTGTCTAATTTTGACTTGGGTTTATTGCATATTTCATTTGTCAATTGACATGTTTCGTTAATGTCATAATGAAAACCATTACTTTTTTCTTTTTCTTTAAAACAATTAAATAAAGGATCTTTTTCACTCGGACTGTCAAGCATTTATCTAAAAAATATTAATTAAATAATTCACAACTTTAGTTATTTTTCTATTGATTTTCTATGATCCAAATTCTCTAAACTTTTTTAGAGATATTAAAATTTCAATGACAAGCTTTCAAATTTCAACTAATTGAAGAACATGTAAAATAAAGACAAACATGATTTATTAATTTTTTTTTAAACTTTAAATTGTTAATAATTGTTATTAATAAATATTTATAAGACTAAAGAATGATAAAAATGTTTTTGATTGTCACTGTCTTTTAAATACAAGCCACAAAGATCATGAACATGAATTTGTTTTTAAAGTCTTATAAAAGCTGAATAATCACGTTTTCAATATGCTGATTAGATTTGAAATGAGCATTTAAATGATTTCAATTTTGATGCTAAATTTTAATTTAGCAAAATGATTTATTATATGATTTCCTATTTGTTATCTGAACAAGAGTATAAAGTGCTTCCTGATTAGGCAATTTTCATTTTTTAATCTAATCAGAATGTTTACCTCGGTTTCAAATTTAAGGAAACAACAAAACAAAAAAATTGAATATTATATCGATGAAAACGAGAAAAATAAAGCCATCCAATACAAATCAGGATTTTGCAATAACTTTTTCAAACTTATGAACAAAAACATAAAGACAACTGCTATTGCCTTAGCGACTGTAAACATATCTTTAGGAGTTTTTTACGCTGTGTTTGAATGGTATTGGATTCTAGCATGGTTTATTTATCTAGGAAGCAATATTTTTCTATACGTGGCTCTTGAGATATGCAAAAATAACAAAAAACAAAAAGATAATGGAAAAATGCCATTTGATGACGAATCAGATTCTGAAAAAGAGTTTAGTCTTAGTAAAGCAGATTCTACACAACAATTGAAGCCAGATCCAAAAAAAGAAAGCATAAAAATGCAACCGTTTCGTTACACTGATTCCAATTTTAATAATAGTTCAAAAAATTACCGAGAGTTTCATTATAAAAATTCAGAATGCTCGACGAGAGCTGAAAAAAACAAAATTGATAAATTATCCTATTCACCTAGAATTAACGTTTCATTTATTGGCGATAATGATTTTAATCCAGAGATAAATTATGTGATTGCAAAAAAGGCAGCTTTACGGGAAAAAATTGAATCACTGACAGCCTCACCAATTTCATCAGCCGGAATACTAAATCATAATGATGTAAATACTAGGTCATACGCCGAAAACAAGAAATATTAAAATGCAAATTGGTAATAAGTTAAAGTGGTAGAAATTGTTTAATTTTGATTGTATTCGAAAGCGTTCAGAAGAAAATTTTTGCACTTATTTTGATAATTGTTATATAGAATGTTATATTAAGATATCTCACAATTTTTTTAATTTTTTAGCAAAATTTTTTATTTTAAATAAAATTATAAATTTAAAATTACTAAAATTTTTCCTTAAACTAAAATATTTTTTTTTTTCATTGACATTCTCACTAGAAATCTAAAGATAAACTTTTTTTTTGCTTAGTGATGGAGTTTCGAAATTGTCGGAGGTAAGTATCTGTGCTTGAACTCATTCTACTTTTTTTCCTACATAAATGGCCTATCTGAATGCGTTTCAAATAGAATGCAATTAATTCTTAAATATTTGGCACAGCAAATAAAGTCTTTTAAAGAGCGATGCTGCAAAAAGATCTGGATTAGTCTGAAAAACTTGAGTGAAAGATGAGTTAAAGCGGATTTTATTGAAATCTATAAAATAGTGAATAGATTAGAAAAGATGGATCTGGTTAAAAATCTGGTGAAAAGATCAGTAATCGAAGCACCCGCCGCGGCATTAAAGAGGAAAAGCGCTAGAAATTAATTTAATCTGCTAAAATCAGTTTTTCCAAAAATATTAACATACAACATGTTGTGATTTAAACGACATGGAAGGTTTGTATATATAATTATATTTTCATAAATTTTCAAAACTTGATAAAGATTATTTGATATATAATTTATAACTATTCCAATATATATGGTCATATTCAATAATTTTTTTCTAAATTTTGATTCTTGACAAAAATTGGGAACTTAAAATAAATTACTAGTTTACTCTGTTCAAAAATTTTTTGTAAAATATTTAGAGGATTTTATTCTAGAGAGAATACATTTAGAATAGAGGTGTAAATTTTTTAAATTTTATTTATCAATATTTTTAATATTATTCATCATCCTCATCATCTTCATCATTATCTTCATCTTCTTCAAATTTAGTAGATTTTTTGAGATGTTCAAAACCATTCTTTATCTCATCTTCATCGTCGTAATCATTTTCATCCTCCTCATCTTCATCGGAATCTGCTCTTTTATTCTTTATGTTCAAATAGGTTAAAATATTAAAATTTAAGAATGCGACAAATTTTTACATTTACTAATAAGGAATTTCTTGATAAATCTTGTTTTTTTTTAAAAGAATTGACTCCTTTTTTAATAACTTGCTTATTTTCTATCTCAGCCATTATTTCATCTTGATCCTGATCTTCATCATGATTAGATTCTTCTTCATCTTCTTCATCTGAAAAAACATACTCGTCAAACTCAGAATGACTCGGAATTAGTTCATCTTCAATCTGCTCATCTTCGCTACTAGAATCTTGATAATACAATAATGGTTCTTTATCATTACTGTTTGGCAAATCTTCAGTCTGGCTTGTAACTTGAGACATAACCAATTGAAGCTTTCCTTGTAATTTAGATAATTGAGGAAATAATTTAGTACGTGCATTCATCATTTCGTAAACGGAGCCTAATGATTCTATTAGATCCGGATAAGACATTAGATATGATGTGTGAATCATTAAAACTGATTTTAACCACTTAATTAAACCAAGACCTGATTGGGCATGACCTTGAAGTCGCTTATTTAGTTCTTTTATTAATTGAACAACAAAGTTTGTTGGCATCATTCTAACTGTCTTGGCAATTACTTTTTCATTTTTGTGTTGCAAAATGTGCTAAATTAAAAAATTTGTTTTATTTTTGATTAAATTTTTTAAATTGATCTTACATTTAGCATTTTCGAATCGTTACTTTGCAATCCTTGAACCAATAGGACTAATAAATTATCGGTTTTTGGTACATGTCCATTTTTATAAAATGATTCGCCATTTGGTTCCATTGACGTTAGTCCCATAACATTTAGTCGCTCTTCCAAGCTCATTTGACTTGGTTCAGTCGATTTTCTCTTTTGGTTAGTCATATTAACACCAGCTTGAGGTCCCGTATAACCAGGTACTAGTACTTTCAAGTCTTTTGAAATTAAAGGTGTCTCAATTTTTGTTGATTGTGATTGTAAATTAACAGAACTCTTATAAGGGTCCTCTCTTTTAAGAATCTTTTTTGATTCATCTAGTTGAGTAAATTCTATTTTTTCAATTATTGGATTGACATGAGATCCATAAACAATATATATAAAGCAGCTATTGTTTAAATCCTCGATGTAACTTTCGTCATCTTTTGATGTTTCAATCGAATCTAATTTTTGGTTTTGAGGATCAACTAAAAATGCAGCAAGGATTTTTAATGGGGCACCTTCTTGAGTCTCAATTTTTAGATTATAAAGTGGTTTTAAAGGCTTTTTTAAACTAGATTTTTCAGTTTTAGAAATATTGTAATTGAATAAGGATATTGAACCTTTTTGGGTGACTGCTATTAGAATAACGCCTTTCAAACTTTCACCTTTTTTTACATTTACAACATTAATAAATGACGGACCATCATTTAAAGTAAACGATTGAATCGTTTGTGTTAATGTCTGCTCTATATCTGTTTTATTTATTGCCCACGAATTTATTATTCTGTCATTATTAGCTGCTGAAATAAAATACTGCAGTCCTTCGTTAGTATCATTTAAGAATTCCATTTTGAATATATCATTTGAATGTCCAGTAAGAGTCTTGATTTTGGTCCTTGATTTTAAATCCCAAACGCTTATTGTTTTTGATGAGCAAATTAAATATTGATTAGATGGATCAATCGAAATAGAAGTCACAGCTGTTTTTGAAGCCTTCCATTTGGATTTAATTGTAGACTCGAGCAATGACCATTCAATAATAAAGCCGTCGTCAGAGCATGAAAAAATGGAATCGGTAAAATTTGGACACCAGCAGATATCATTCATTTTATTCGAATGTGTATCCTCTTTCAAATGAGTATGTAAAGAAGCTTTTGATAAACTGTAAATCAAAATGGATCCATCAGCTGTTCCTATAGCGATAAGATCTAAATCATTTAGGTCCTTTTCAATTGATCTATTTTTTTGTTCTAAATTTGTTTTTAACCGTTTTAATTTTGTGTTTGTGGCAGAATTGTGAACACGTTTGAGTTTTGACCAGGCCAAACAAGAACATATAGCTTGCAAATGCGAGCTTGAGGAATATTCTAATTTCAAGTTAGAAGTTAATGTTTCATAAAATTTTATAACGCCATCTGGGTTACAAATTGCTAAACAGTCTCCATTTGAACTAACTGAACATATCAAATCAATACTATTAGCTAAACGTTGCATCTATCGTATATTTGTATATTTGTTTCTGGTTTAAAAAGAAGTTTTTGTTTTTCAAAAAAATTTATTTATTTCAATGAATTCAAGTATATTTTTTTTATATTTTAGCGCACATGTTCGTTATACTAGGTAGAAGAGAGCATAAATTTTGCAAAAAATTTATAAGACTAAAACTGTGCTAAAACTTAAAATTATCGAAACTAAATAGACATTTTTCATATTTAGTATAGTTAATTTTAAAAAAATTTCTAAATGATTTTATTGTATTATTTAGAATTATTGTTTTAGAAAAAGAAATCAAAATTTTTAATCAAAATAGATGAAAATTTTTTTTACAAATTCAGTCAGGAAAACAACAAAGGAATTTTAGTGTTTTAGTAAAAATAGCATAGAAATAGATGTTCAATTAAAAATGACAATTTATAGTTGGCTTTATATTTATTTACTGATTCTGAGCAATTTAAAATTAAAAAAAATTTTCAAAATACAAAGATAAATCTGAATTTCTTTTTTATCGTTTATTAAAAATTTTTTTTATTTTTACTTATTTAATTTCATTTAATTGCTAACTTTGAAAAGAAAAAATTTCTGCATTTTTTTAATTCTATAGGTTTGGTAAATTTTAAAATTAAATCATAATTTTTTATGATTAAGTTTAAAAATGAGTAAAAATGATGTAAAGCTTAATGCAATTCCGGTTCAAATTTTATCAGATGTAAATACTGCTCAAGATTGGATCAGAGATAAAGTAATTTAAATTATATATTTTTAAGCAAAAAAATTAGAATAAATTTTAGAGGGAACCTTTTGTTTTCAAAAATTTTAATTATGGACCTTGTTTAGAAAAGTGGAATGTAGATTATTTGGCAGAAAAATTAAAAAACAGAGATGTTAAAATTCATGTTTCATCAAAAACTGAAATGAACTTTATCGACAAAAATTTTCTCTATAGGTGAGTTATTTGCTATATCTTAATGAAAATTGACTAAAAACACATTACAAGAACTTTGCCCTTCAATGAACTTATTAGAAGAGCTTCTAAAAATAAACAAACCAATTTTTTTATTGATGAAAATGAAAAATATTATCTTCGTTCATTGGGCCAAGATGATAGAAAAGATATTGCCAACATTCAAATGGATTACCCCGATTTATTTAATGATATTCAATTTCCTCCTTTTTTTGAATCGGAAAAATTTTTCTCTAGTGTATTTAGAATCAGTTCAGCTGATTTAAGACTTTGGACACATTATGATGTAATTTTTCCAAAAATTTTTTGAAAATTTATAAAAAACTAAG
This sequence comes from Brachionus koreanus, assembly GCA_016987375.1. Taxonomy (NCBI): domain Eukaryota; kingdom Metazoa; phylum Rotifera; class Eurotatoria; order Ploima; family Brachionidae; genus Brachionus; species Brachionus koreanus. The sequence continues at coordinate 3,316 of PJRA01000509.1, read as the reverse complement.
AAGATTATGGATAACATTCTGATTCAAATAAGTGGGGCAAAGAGAGTTATTTTATTTCCTCCTTCAGATGTGGATAAACTGTATATGAAGGGCGATAAATCTCAAGTTATTCAAGTTGACAGTCCTGATTTGACAAAATATCCTTTATTTTACCAAGCCAAACGATATGAATGCATTCTTGAACCTGGAGATAGTATCTTTATTCCGTGTAATTTTTACTTTATTTTCATTGTTTTTTCTCAACAAAATAAGCTAATAAATATATTTTTTTAAGCATTATGGTTGCACAATGTGATTAGTTTATCATTTAGCATTGGCGTAAACGTATTTTGGAAACATCTAGATGATAAATTTTATGAAAAAAAAGATACCTATGGAAACAAAGATCTACTTATTGCTCAAAAAGCATTTCATTTTGGTGATAAAGCAATAAAAGAACTAAATCAATTGCCTTTACATTATAAAATGTTCTATAGTAAAAGAATAATTCAAAATTTTCAAGAAAATTTAGATAATAAATAAACCAAATTAATTTTTTTTTAAACTGTTTTCTTTAAAAAAAAAAAAAGTTTTTAAATTTTTAAATTAAATGCATAACTTTTATCGAAAAAATCAAAAATTTGAATGACAAAATTATGAGAAAGGACTGAAAAAGAATAAAGCAATTTAAAATAGAATGCTTGCTAATTTGATACTATCTAAATAAGAAAAAAATATTTTTTCAATTAATATTTCCCTTGAATGCATTTAATAAAATATTTTAACAATACTCTTTTCAAAAAATTTTCTTTTATTTAATTTTATTTGGTATTTTGATGGATTTTCTATTGAATATTTTAAGTTAAAACCTAAATGTATAACTAGGTAAAATTTATATATTTAGGGTTTTAATCAATTTAGATAGGTTTAGAAATTCACAATTTTTTATTTGCATTTTGAATTCAGTAGTCAATTTTCGAAAAAATAAATATCAATACGAATTTTTACTTTTAATTAAATCAAAATCATAAATTTAATTAGGACCATATTTTTATGTAAATATTTACATTTTTAAAGAAATGTTTTTCTAGGGATTATATTTTAATTTACTTAGATTAAATTAGATATTAAGAAATATGTATTAAAATATACTTTGATAATTACTTGTTTATGCTTAAATTTTAGTTTCATTTTTTATTTTTTTTGTTTAGCAAAAGTTTTAAAATATTTTTCTTACAATCAATGATCAAATTGAACCTTATAGGATAAATTAATAAAAATTTTTATATTTACCCATCTTAAATTTTCAAAATAAATAAGCAAATTTGATCATAGTGGTTTTAACTTATTGATGACATATATTTAGCATTGCATAATAAATTACTAGATAAATTACAATTTAAATTTCTCTTGAAATCAAAAATTTAAATGCAACAAATAGTTGGAAATTAGTTTAAAAAATTATAATAAAAAAATATAAAAAAAATTTGAGAAATTTTTTCTTTGAAACAGAATTGATGAAAAATATAAATAATTAGAGACAAAAATTTTTAAAAATTTATCTATTTTATTTAGTTTGAATTTTATAATTTAAAAAAGTATATATTTACAAAAATCCCAATGTGAAAAATAAAAGTTTATTAAGGCCTAATCAAGAATCAGTAAAAAATTACCTTCGATGTAATATAATACAAAACACATATTTTTTCTATGAAAATAAAAAAAAAAGTAGAAACAAAACGATAACACTTTTGCGATTTTATAATTCTCATTTCATTCGTTGAGTATTTGTCGAATATTTAAAATCCTATGAATCTTAGACTAAAAAAAAATTTTTTTTGCTTTAAATAAATTAAAATAGAGACAAATATTAAGATTTATAAAAAACTGAAATTTGGTCTATTGGCGTATTGAGCGTAATCGTTTGTTTGATTTGAAGTTGTACAGTATATCAAATTATCCATATTGGGTTGTTGTGTTTCGCCAATATTTGATTCATTATTTATAGGTAACAATATTGAATTATTTGATTGATTTAACGGTGTTTGAGTATTGTATCCATAATAACTTTGATTTTGATACATATTAGCAGTGTTATTATTCGGATATGAGTAAACATTGTTTGTTTGAAATTGATCCAAAATAGGCTGCTGAAACCATCCATTTGAATTGAAATGATTATAGTTTTGATTGAATAAGCAAGATGAAGATGACACATTTGTCGAAGAAAGAGGAGATGATGAAAGTGACGATGAAGTAGAAGAGGAAGAAGATGATGATTTATTATTTGTTGTAATTGGTGTAAGAGGAGTCAAAGGAGTTTGATTAAGTGGCGTTGTAGAAAGAAGACCATTGGAAGAGGACGATTCTTTTGATGAAACAGAGGAAGAAGAAATATTGGGCGAGAGATAATTAGGCTCATTTATATTTTGATCATTGTTGAATGCATAGAAATATTCATTGCTTTCATATGAGCTTGTGTTCGGGTAAGAACATGTTTGATATGTGTTTTGGCCGTAAAAATTTCCAAAATCAGAACTTGTGTACGATGATGATGATGATGTAATTGGATAAAAACTAGTTTGAAAATTTTGCGAACTTTGATTTGGCGGATTAGTTAGTATTTTTTCTTTTGTTTCTTTAGGCGACTTTGTATTAGAAGCATGATTTTTGTCATGTTTAGCCCTGAGCCTGGCTTGTCTTCTTCTAAAGTCTCCTTTTTTAAAATCGTTTAAATTAGCTGAATGAATCGACCAATAATAGCCTCGACCATTGCCGGCTTTTCCAACTTTAATGAAACATTCGTTTAGTGACAAATTGTGTCGGATGCTGTTTCTCCAACTTTTATCCGTGCGACTTTGGTAATATGGAAAATTTTGAATAACCCAATCGTAGATTTCGTTAAGAAGTATTTTTCTGTCTATTTTGCTTAATATTGCCATTGAAATCAAAGCTATATAAGAATGGGGTGGACGATCAGATTCAGACGCTCCAACATTCTGGGCTTTGGTGGTTAAATTTTGAAGTTGTGCTGGCTTATTAGAATTAGTATTTTGTTTTCCGTTCGATTTAGAGATAATAGGTGAAGATGAGTTGGAACAAGGTGAAGCGTTCGACCTTGAAGACGAAGGTGTTTCAAGCACTTGATAATTTTGCATCGTTATTAATCTAGATTCAGTCTAATTAGAAAAGAAAATTTTTTTTTAGTAAAAAGTTTAATTTAGTATGAAAAATCTACCATTTTGTTATCCTTATCTGGACTTGAAGCAAAGTAGTCTGCATCGTGTTCTCTTGAGTCCAAATGATAATCCATCTATTCAGTGAGTTATTTTGATTT
>PJRA01000323.1:2046188-2062720 GCA_016987375.1 Brachionus koreanus | reverse complement strand
TTGAAAAATAAATTCTTTAAATCAGAAAAAAAACCATAACTTAATATCATTTTTATTTTTTGAGATATTCGCTTTTAATTTTTTTTCTATTTACTTATGCATCACCCGTTAGCATAATCTTGTAGAGTCTCTAATGAGATAATTTTTGGAAAATCAAAATTTTGTTTTGAAATTTGGTTTTAATTTAATCAATATTTTCAAATAATATTGATTCAATTTAGTTAATTTGTTTCCTATAAATAAAAAATGATAATATTTTAAGTATAATTGAAATTTTTAATAAATTTTGTAATTGATAATTAAAAATGGTTCTAACTTCAGTATTTTTGTTTTTTAAATAATAATTTTTGTAATTTTTATATATTATACGCGATTTTTTTTGCATTTGTTTTCAATAAAAGAAAATTTTGAAGAGAAATTTTATTCTTTCTATTCAAATATTTTCTATCAACTCTAAAAAATTTAAATTATTTTTCTAATTCATATTCAATAAAAATATGCATTAATTAATAATTTTCAGACAAAAGGTGAGTTCATCCCAAGTTTGGTATCAAAGTCTAACTTTGACTTTTTATACTGACGGATTATTTCCCTTTTTTTTTGAAAATTATTTATTACAATGATTAGTTTTTATATTATAAAATTACCTTATTTCAAAAACTTTATATATTTCATTAATTACAATTAAAATTAGAGGCCAAACAATTATAAGGATCCAAAAGTGTAATGGTATTGTCTTTACATAAACGACCAGCTGCTCATCTCGATAATAAATTAGGCAAAATAATACAAAATTCATCAAGAATCTTTTTTTAAAATTAAAATTAACTTTTTATGATAGTCGTAACTCAGAAATTTTACATGAGAATTAAAACTTTAGTCCATGTTTTATTTTTGAACGGGATATATTTCCATAAAGATTTTTCAGCTGAAACATAATTCATCGATATAAAACCTTTGAATTAGAAAAAATAGTAGTTTTTCAATTTTATAAATTTTATAAAAATATTTTACACAAAAAATAGGTTATAAATAAATAATTAAACATTTGAGCTGACTGAATTGCACTTTTCTCTAAATTATACAAGTTTGTTCCATTTCTGTTCACAAAACTAATACCAAAAATTTTTTAAAATTAAGTCATTCTTTGAATACTGTCAATGTTACATATTTTTCTGGAAAAAATCTCGTGTATCATTTAAATTGAAATTTATTTGATTAATTTCAATTAAATTCATATGATTAAATCCAAACATTAAACAACCACCAAAGAATAAAACCAAAATCAATATTGATGGACCAAATTTTACAAATAAAGCTGACAAAAATCTTTGAATATCCTAAATTTAAAAACAGTAAAAAAAATTTTGAAAAATTCCAATAAAGCATTACTTGTCTATTGATAAGGGCTAGATTTTTCTTTGTATTGCATCGTAGCTCATTGCTTTCATTTTTATGAATCAATGAATAGCTTAAAAACGGTATTGTGAATATGACTAATGAAGTTACCTTTATTTTTAAAGCTATAATTAAAATTAAAATTTTTTTTTGTTACTTGAAGTTCTGATAGAACCGGAGGCAGAAAAAGTAGGTTACACAATATTTGAAGGAGACTAATAGACAAATTACTCTTGACCATAAAAAGCATCGCGATCCTGTATGAATATACCATCTCTCGTGCCTAAACTTTACTTGATAAAATAATATTAATGAAAAAAGATTCAATTACCAAGGACATGATCGGCGGCAACAAGAATAACTCATTGTGTTTTAAACTTATTCCGCAGCAGAGAGAATTCATTGATTCACAAAGATCCATCAGTTGAGGTTTTTTCATTTCGTTCGACTCGATAGATGTAATTTGTTCGAGATCATGGTTTATACACAACTTTGGATACACTGGTTCGATGCTGATTCTAAAATTATTAATTTTTCTTATAATTTATTTTTTAGTCCATAAGATTTTATTTAAAAAAATTTAAAATAAAAATTAAATAGCATTGTTAATTTTGTAACAAAAACAAAAAATTTTTTTTTGTTTTCAAATTATATCAATCATATTTTTTTTTGATTTTTTAAATTTCTATATGTTTTTTGGTATAGATGTAATCCAAGTTTAACTAGGCAATGTGAAATTTGTATACAAAAATTCTTTAACAAAAAGGAGAAACGATATAATTTTTTTTCTAATTGTGCAAAAATGGTCTTTAAACAGTACAATTTTTTCCAGATGAATTCTAAGTTCTGCAAATAACTTTAATTTTCTTGCAAAATACACATTACAAAAAAAACTTTTGATAAAAATATGCAAATAAATAAATTGCACATTATTTTCAGAGCTTAGAATTCATTTGTAAAAATTTTTACAATATTGTACTGTAATTTTGGTATCAATATTCCACATTGTCCTATAACTAAAAATAATATTTCTTAATATTTTTATCCCATTCAAAATTATTGAAATTAATTTTCTTTAAACAAAGAAAAAATTGATTTAATATTCGTTTAGTATTTATTATTTGAAATTTTTAAATTTCAAATTTTGTTCAGGTTAGAATTTTGTCTTTTAATAATTTAGTATTGAAACGTTAAGTAAAAGTTGGACAAACCCAATAATTTAAGTGAGATTATGAGTGTTTTTCTTGATTTAATCAAGTATACAAGTCAATATATTTATCAATTAGTGTTGGGATCGGTACACACAGTCACTAAACCGATCAAAAAACCATTTTTTTCAAATACGGCCAACCAGTATGTGAGCTATATTTGTTTAATTGAAATTTTAAAAATATTTCTAAAAAAAATCTTTTCTTAAAACAAAATTTTCGAAAAATATTTGAAAATCATTTTGATTGTTTTTGGTTCTTAATTTTTTTTAAATTTTTTATGATATATAGTTAATGTAATAATAATAACTCTAAAAATTTTTATTTCGGACAAGAATTTGAGACAGGTTGAGAGACCGGCCATCTGGCCGCAAAAAACCTTCCACGGTTCGTATCATGTGTCCTTTTTGGTAACACAAGATACCATAAATTAGTGAATTGTATTTTTTGTTTATTGTCACATTTAATGTCTTAACCGAATGACAACTTTTGAAATGTGTTTTATTTTCCTAATTAACATCATATGCCTTAAAATTTTTTTATATAATTATATAATTTAACCCAGTTTACCCAAAAATAACCCATTTGACCGAAATACTTCTTTGCCCCCAAAACTGTGTAATAAATTTATTATTTACTAAAAATTAGTTTTTTTTGTAACTAATATTTTAAGCCATTAAATAGGTTTATTTCTTGATCCAATTTTTTTTAATGCTGCCAAATTGTATGCATTAAAAAAATTAAATTTAATATTAAAGTTCAAATTACATTTAACATTTTTTGTGAGTGATGTATGATGTAAAAACGTGATAATGAAATCATGAATTGGGATTCTATTGATTTGGCTTTATAACTTACTTTTAAAAAGCATATAAAAATATATTTTTAGTTTTCTAAAAAAAATATGGTAACTACAGAGTTCAGTGATAGTGATAATGAAGTTTTGTGAGATGTTTGACGTAAGATGTTTGAAAAAATGTCTCTCAGTCTGGATCTGTTCGTTTTCCTGGATTAGACATTGAGCAAAGTTCACTAAAAAAAAACTTTCGAGTCGACTTAAATCGACTTTGATTTTATTCTAGGTCTAATCCCAACACTATCAATGACACTTGTAACTTAAGTATCTACAACTGCCTTGCAATCACAAAAAAAGTTATTTTTCAATATTTTTTAGTTTAAGCTTGTCAATATATTACAGAAAATATCCTAATATTTAAATATCAAAATTTTGATCCTTTTTATAATAATCCATAGGGTGAGGTAGAAAAAAACATTAAAAAAAGAGGAAAAACATATAATAAATTTTAAAAAATTTAGCTTATTAAATGAGAGAAAAAAACATATATTATAAAAATCAAAAAGAGAATAAAACATAAAATTCAAATCAAAATAATTGTTCTCTGTGCCAAAGCAATAGTCCTCATCTAATGGAAGTAACTACAAAATATTTTCTCAAACAGACCCAAAGCAGGTCGGAAGCGAAAAGCTGGTCATTGTTTACAATATGATCAATGAAGAAATAAAAGTAAAAATTAATGTTTTTTATCCCTTTTATTCAGTTAAATATATGTATTTTTCTTTTAAAAAATTTTTGATTCTGGCTTATGCTTTTTTATTCAAATGATTTTATGTTTTTTTCTCTTAATAAGATTGAAATTTTGCTCTATGTTTTTTCTTTTTATATGTTTTTTTATCTCTTTATATGTTTCGTTCTAACTCTCATAATCCATATCCTTGGAATATAGAAAAAAAATTCATGGGGTAATAAGGTTATTTTTGAGACAGAAGGGTAAAATTTTGGTGAGTAATCAGGTGAGTTTTAGGTCTAATTCTATTAAAAAATGGGGCAATTTTGTTAACCCTATTAATGCAGCAACTCTTCATTCGCTAACCGGTCGGTCTATATAGGTGGGCCAAAATCTTGGGCCAATTTTGGTGAACGAATTTCGAATTTTCTCTCCATTTTTTTTATTGGAAAAATAAATTTGGGAATTTTCCGGGAACGGCAAGAGCCTTCTTTTCAGCCCCCTTGCTAATTGTTTGTTATTTAGTAAATAAAAAAAATTTAAGTTAGAGTAATTTAGAAGTGTTTGAAAATTTAAGATTAAAGATTAAATTTTACTTTTTATACAATTTAGGCTTTTTTTACGAATTTCGAATTTTCTCTTCATAGTTTGCTTAAATTTTAAATTTTTACAAAATAGGTCACACCCGGTAAGGTTATTTTACAATTTATTATAATAAATTATATATTAAATAAAAGATCATTATAACTTAAATTTGAACCCATTATTAATTGGTGACAAACAATATAATATAATATTTAATATTTATGTTTTTGTCATAAACATATTACAATGTTTAAATAATAAATTAATTTAACTTACGCTACATTTGCTACAGAAAATACATTATTATTTTCAATGGAATGAGAGCTGCCCAAACAGCATACTATTTCACCAAAGTCCTTCATAATTAAAATCATTTGAATGATTGAATTTTTGTTGCTATCTGTAAAGAGAGAAACGTGTAATGGCACATTGTCAATATTGGAGTCCAAATGTCGTCTAATATTGTCAATTCCACGTGGAAGCTGGGCCTAAATTGAACTTGACATTTTGTTTTAAATTTTAACCAAAAAAATTTTACTGCATTTCCATATATTTCTGTTTCTGATAAAGATCTTCCACTATGAATACTAGAATTATCATCATCGACAAAATTTGGTCCAGGTGGAGATTTTCTTTTTGAGTTTCTCGAGCTTTTTATACTAGAAGCACTCGCAGTATTAAAATTAGATTTATGTTTGACTCTGCTATTCAAGCGATTAATTTTGTAATTTTCAGACACTGTAAGAACACTATTTCCTGAAGAAATAGAAGAACGATCTACCGAGCCAAGACGGGTTAATTTTTTAGATTTTGTTCGTCCTTTTACCGAATTTCTTAAATTAAATTTTACACAATGACCACTAGAATTTATTTGAGAATGAGCATTGAACTTTAAATTCGGCAAGCTATGACCATGTGACAGCTTTCGCTCTGAGGAAAGCTTTCGTTTTGCCCATAGCCGTTTGCTTAATTTATTATTTTTTATTTCTTTGACTGCAGGAATTTTTTTTCTCTCAACGATATTTTCGTTTGTAACTGAGTTTTGTTCATTAAACGAATCGTAATTTACAGTTTTTGATATATTTGGCATGTTCGTATCATTTGCAAGTGAAATATGACAATTCCAACCAGTATCTAAGCCTAGCATTTCTGCAAAAGCCTTTTTTTAATTTAACAATTATTAAATATTTTTATTTTTTTGAAAAATTTTTTTTATTATAATTTCAAGCATTATTAAAGAAATAGGAATCTGAAATACACTAGTCTTCGATTATTTTTACAACAACTTGGCATTTTATTATAAAATTGTTTAATACATTTATATTGATGCCAATTTTGTGTGTTTTTCTCATTTTTACTGACTATCTACCTTTGTTTATTTATAAGATATTTAATATTTATATAAGAATAGTTAAGATAAATAGTCTAATTAAAATTATTTTTCTTTTTAATTAATGATTAATTAAGGCACAATGAAAATAATTTTACATTTTTACATTTTCATTTTTTTAGATTTTTTGTGCAATTTTTCTGAAAGTTAAAATAACTCCTTTCAAATTATTTGGTAAACATAATAAAATTAAAAAATTTCTTAAATATTGCACAAAAAATCTAAAAATATGAAAATGAAAAAATTTAAAATTATTTTCATTTTGCCTTAATTAAATATGTCAAAAACAAACTTTGACTTTAAAATTTTTAATTTTTCAAGTCTTAACTTTGACTAATGATTGATTTCTAAAGAATTTTCATAATTTTTATGAAAATTTTTTTATTTAAATAAAAAATTATAGTTAATTTTTTTAAAAATTTTTGAATGCTTGTGTAAGTTCAGTTCTAGCTAACACGGACTATTCACTTATTACATAAGTCAAATAAATTGTATCAAAAATCTCTATTCATTTAATAATAAATTTCTAAAAAAAAATTAACAATTTCTTTAAAGTTATAAAGTTAAGACATTTTTACATACTATTCAAAGTCATGACTTGAACTTGATTTAAAACTAGTGACTTTTAAACAACTCTGGTAGAATTTAATAAATTCCCAATATTTTACCTATTTATTGTTGCAAAAAGCGAAAAGCATAACACAACTGAAAATTACTCAATATGTTAGAAATATTGTTGCTATTTCATTTCATTTAATTTATTTTTTAATTTTATGATTTATCAACACAAAAAAAAATTTTTTACTTTAATTAATTATCTTGAAATAAAAGATGCTTTTCAGATAATTTAATAATAAAATTTTTGATTAAATTCATGAATAACGTAATTGTTCGATTTTTAAGGCATGTCATAAATAAAATTAAGACATGTTCTTTTATATCGAACACTAGTTTAAAAGTTTTAACCTGTGACATGTTCTACAAGTCGAAAATGCACATAAATATGCTCAAAAAATCTTGATTTTCGAAATTAAGAACATGTCTTATATCAAAAATTTTAACCAGTGCTCTTTATAAAAGACCATGCACAATGTCATAAAATGACATGGCTTAAAAATTTAATTTCTTTTCAATAATCTGATTTTTAAATGATAAAATCTTTAAGCTAATTAAAATTTTTTTCTTTTCTAGAACAAAAAAAATTCAGCATATTGAAGTTTATGATCATGCTCAAATATAATTTTTTTAAAAATTTCTAAGAAGTTTTTTAAGTGAAAAATTAAATACAGAAAAATGTTTTCATGTTTAGCATAACATGTTAAACGATATCCATCTATTGTGCATAATTCTGCATTCNAAGTTGAGCATTGAATGTTTAATTTGAAAACATGCTTCTGCAATAAATTTTTTACTCAAAAATATTTTAAAATCTTTTTTCAATGATAACTCTTGAGCATGATCATTTTAATTTGATCATAAACTTCAATTTGCCAAAAAATTCAAAAAATAAAATAAATAACTTTTACTTTGCTAATATTTTCATTATCATAGCTAAAGTGTACAAATCTAATACATGAATTTGTCAAAATTTCGACTAATTTAACCACATCCTTTAAAAATGGTTATTAGATTTTTTTAAATTATTTTTTGCTTTAGTTACAATTCTGGCTTTATACTGCATTGATACCATACCAAGAAAAATTTGTTCTGCATGAAGATCGATAGTGGTATTTTTAAGCGGAAACTCATTGTCTTTAATTTTTTGATTATCTAGAGAAGATTTTGAATTTGAGTCGCTGATTCCTATGTTCTCAATCAGATCGTCATAGCTTGCAGTAAAGCTTTGTATATCAAATGTTTCACTACCAGTTTTGTTAAATATAGGCTCAAGATTGGAAAACTGCTCACAAAAAGTCGATGGACACTCCAGTACACAATTCTTTTCAATCTTAATTTCATCCAATTTATGGTAATCAATCAATGGCTTGTAAGAAAATGCGGTGCAATGACTTGAAACACTAGAATGTTGGTATAATTCAAGAAGCTTTTTTCTAAAATCAAAAAAATTGTTTAATCCTTTTAAAAAATTTAAATAATAAAAATAATAAAAATAAAATAATTTTGAACTCAAAAATGTATTTCTAATGAAATTCTTGTATGACCCTTTTTCCGATCACACCAAGCTATTGATGAAAATAAAAACCCACTCAACAAAACTGATAAAAATCATCAAAAAGTCAAATATATTTTTTCTTAATAATAGTTGGTGGATTACCTCAGGTACTTTGGAATGTAAATTAACCTACCTTTCAATCTCGTATTGAGTAGTTTTGATATTGAAATAAAAGTGAACAAAAATTTGAAAAAGACAATAGGCTAATATATGTATGAATAATGAATTTTAAACAAGAAAACTATTAAAAAATAATAATTAATAACAAGTGTTCAGTACCATTAGTTTTAGTCATTGGACCACCAAAAAATATACTTTTGAAAATAAATCTAAAAAAGTTTCAAAAGTTAAAAATTTGATAGATAAAAAAATTGATTATTAATTTCAGACAATTAACGGCATTTAACACCAAAATACACACTAAACATAGATAGTTTTAGCATTTTAAATAAAATACTTGCCTTTGTAGCCTACTGAGCTCACAAACGGACTTTCCATTCCAATAATCTGTACAAAAATCAAGTATCAAATCAGGGCTGCCCTGCGAATAAATACTATTAACTCCATTCAGCTCGTTTAAAGCTATAATTGAAAAAATATTCGATAAAAATATCTGCTTTGGTCTAAATTTGCAACTTGGCTTAATCTTCTAAATTAAAAAAAAATTAAAATGGAAATTACAATTTTTTTTTTGCTTACCAAATTCCGACAAACATAATTAGTTCCAATAAGTCGGTAAAAATTTGTGGCTGTCTTTCTATCAAAGCCGATTATGTTGGAAATTTCACACAAACATCTAAATTTGAATAATTTTTTAATTTCCAATTTTTAATTGATAATTTTTTAGTGTCCAAAAATTTACTGCCTATCCATTACAGCTTTGACTTCAAATTGCTCTTCAAAAATGTTCAAACTACTGCTTAGGCTGAGATCATTGTTGTCTGTATTAGAAACATATTGATGGGATTTTTCATTCAAAAATGAGTTCAATTTGGTCGATTGGAGTCTTATGAAGTCACACAATTTAAGATAACTATCAGATACCTGTTCATTGCAAGTATTAAGTAGAATTGAAAGCCCTAAAGGCTTCAGTGAACTCATATTAAAATTCCAATTCTTGTCATCAAATTTTAACTGATACCCATTGGTACAATCATGTGTTATATTCAATGTTTCGATCACTTTTCTATCAACACATGATTTTTTTACTTCATTCACTTTTTCATCGTCAACATCGCTCATTTCTCTAATTATATTTTTAGACTCACTTGATCCACATTTGTTATCCATTCTGTCATTTATGAGCCATATTTTTTCAGCAGTTGGATTCGGCCATGCCAATATTCCTTTTTTATCTATACAGGAAAAATTCTAAAAATTAAATTTTTTTGATTAATTATTTTAATCAAATTATTTTATTACTGTAGTTATTCCAAGACCCATTAAAAAATTAGAATGATAAATAAACGAAGCATTGTGAAAACACTGATCTTTTTCGAATTTTTCTTTTTTGTCAAAAAACAGAATTCTTTTAATTACGTTTAGATAGAATTTAAAATTTTTAGTAAATTTTTCTAAGGGCCCATTTCGTTTTAGATCTAAATTTTCACGCTCTTCCTGTTCTAAGTCGTCCAACAGTGATTCTATGGATGGAATTTCATGTAAACTGGCATCCAGCTCGTCCAGATTTTGACTCGAAAGTAAATTAAAATTTTCTTGATTCAAATTAACTCTATCTTTTAGATAAGACTTGTCTTTTTTTGACTTATTGGTTACTTCTTGGTCATTGTTTTGTTCACAGCGATTTCTGAGCTTTTTTAGACATCGCTCTAATTTGAGCAAGCAAACAGTTCCATACAAAGAAATTGTTTTCCAAAAAAAAGTAAATGAAATGGGAAAAAGTGGTAAAAGCAAATTCACAAGACATGGGAAAAATACTTCATTTAACTTGTTGCTTGTAAATTTTTGCTCAGTTAAAATTATTCGAAGAATAGAAAGAACTGCATGCGCTATCTTAAAAAAAAATTAGAAAATCAAAGAGGTAAATAAAAATTAAATTCATCATATACTAGTGCAAATGGAATGATAGCAAATAAAAATATTTTTCGAATTTTTTTAATTTCATTTGTCAAAATTGAATTGCTGTCACAGTTGAAATTATTTAAAGTTGATCTTTAATAGAAAGAGAAAATTTTTGTTTTAATTTTTGATTTAATTAAAAATTGTATGTGATTTGAATTTGTGGCAATTTTTTCAAAAATGAAAAATTTAATTTTACTTTAAATATTTTAAATATGGAGTTTCAAGTGCTTCGCATAAAATAAATTCAGGGATTTTCTTGAATTCAAATAGGTCCGAGTGGACATTTTTGAAGTTTTCATTTGAAAAGAAATTTTTATTCAGCTTTTCAGTATTCGGTTCGTAAATTTTTCCACTTTCAAAAATTTCATTGCTTTCGTTCTTTAAAAAAAAATGATAAAGTTAAAATAGCCTAACAAATTTGATGTATTACATCATTATTTGCAAAAGATTTACATCTTAAATTAACCACTTGACCTGGTTTTACCAAAATAAGATCTCCTTCGATCACTAAGTTAAGTGGCAAATTGACGAGTCTTGAATTCCTAAAAACCAATTGATTTGATACACTTTGCGAGTATGGAATTTTCGCAGAGAAAAAATCATTTTTGAACCAACATTCTTCTTTTGACTCACATAAATCTTGAACAAATTTTTATTTAAAATATTAGTAAAAATATTTTTTTTTTTAGTTTTTTAATAACTTTTAATTATTTCTAATAATCTCTGCGCTTTTTGATGAATAACTGCTACTGTTTTGAAGTAGAAAATCAATAATAGTGTCAAGTTAAAAATTGATATTATTAATATTAAAAAAAGATTCAAAACAAAACTTAAGCTTCTTAAAAATTAAAAATTAAAATTTTCTTTTTTTATTTTAAAAGAATACTTCTCTGATTCAAAAGGAGCTAGAAAAGCAGCTAAACAAAGTATAATTGGGAGTAAGTTGTGGAAAAATTCATATCGATTTTTAGTCAAAAAAGATTTGAATAAAAATTTTGCTTTTAGATTTTCATTTTCAAATTGACTTAAAACATTTTCAGTCTGGTCATGCAACTTTTGAAGACATTCAAAATGGTCTAGGCCTTCAGTGTTGAAATTTGAATTCATTTTTAAACATGTAAGTGCCGTGATAACACTTTTAAATGAAGTAAATAATTAAAAAATCTAAAATTAAAAAATATGAATAAATTATTCGAAAATGAAACATTAAAAATATTATTTGTTAAATTTGAATTGCTAAATTTAAGAGCATTTATAAGAATTGAATTCTCAAAAAAGGAAAATTCCTAAATTAAATAAAAAAAATATTTTGCAGCAAGGTTTTTATTCTAATTTGGATCAGGTGATCAAAATCAATATCAGATTAAATTTAAAGTAAATGCCTTGGGATTTCTTAAATAGAAGTATTTTTTCAAGCCTTCCGTCAAATAAAGAAATAATTTTGAGATTAGATTAGCTAATATGATTTCGAATTTCAATAGAGCAATTCTTTACTTTGTTCATGAATGAATATATTTTTCTATTAGCCTCCATTTTTCCTTGCTTTCCGATTCCACATTGAGACAATAACATAATAAATTATTTTGGGACACATATTTTTTGATGATATGAAAATTAAAGAAATAAAAATTATATTAAATTTAATACCTTGATTTAAATAAAAATCAATATAAATGATGCATAAATATTATATTGATAGTGATAATTATTTTTTTAAATGTTACAAAATAAATCTATTACAAAACAAAACTTTGAATCAATTTAATTTTTAAGACAATGTAAAATTTTTGATCAAATTTCATTTTTCCCAATTAAATTTTAATGCATTTCTAGAAATTATGATCATTTTTCTAAAGTCTAATAGTAAAATAAAGCTTTAAAATGTTACAAAAATTCAAAAATCTGCGATGAAATTTAATTTCGCAATTTAACTTGTTTTGATCATTTTTGAAAATTGAAATTTGATCAAAAATTTAACTTTGCCAGTTTCAGAGTATGTTCCGCCTGGTAGGGATCGAAAAAAAGGCTAAAAAGAAGCTTTCAATCAGTCCGAAATGCAATCAAATATTGCTGATTGTTTATAATAATCTCAACTCAATCAAAGAGACCAAAGGTCAAAACCCATAAAGGGATGATTGAGCCCATTTATTAATAAAAAAAAAGCATGTAAAAATTTATAAAAATTATCAGAAAAATTAATAAAAAATTATTTTTTTGAAATTAATATCAAAATTAGAAAAAATAATACAAAATTTTACAAAAATTAAATTAATATTATTATTTATTTTTCTTGAATTTTGAACCATCATTAAATGCATTCCATGTTTTAAATAATGGACACAGGTCTACTGTTTTTTTCTAAATTAAGAATTTTTTTTTTCAAATATTAGTAGATAAATAAGTATAAAACTGACTAAGTCACAAGTGTTAAGTCAAGTCAATTTTTTTAAATCTAACCCTAACCTTTTTTTGCTGAAAAATTGGCGTTTATTATTTGTCTTTAAAAATAAAAAATCTTTAAGTCATTGACTTAACTTAAAAGAAAATAAAAAATTAAAGTGACTTATATGCAAGTCTGATATAAATATAATCGGAGATCACTTTTATGCTATTTATGCTAATATTATCTGAAAAAAATTGTTAACTCTATCGGAAAGGCAAAAATTTTATAAATTTTCAAAAATAATCAATTTTCTTTATTTTCGAGAATTTTTAGCCTAAAATTTAAAAATCAATAGTTACTTCAATAAGATAAAAGTTTTGGATGCGGTCATAGCGGTCAGACCCCGGGTCTGCAAAATGGGCTAAATTCTTATCCAAAATAAAGATTTCTAAATTTAATAATTATTTAATTAAGTAAAATAATAAAAAATTTGAAAAATATTAAGAATCAAAAATATTTAAATAATTTTTATATATTTTTTGAAAAATAATTTTTATAACCCAGAAAATCATTTTGTTTTAAATGAAACAAATTTTTAGACAACACTATTAGGTTATTAATTTTGAAAAAAATTTTATTTTTTTTTTTAATTTTCGTAAAAATAATTAAAAATCTAGAAAAAAAGTAATTCGATTTTCGAAAAGGGCAGAAGACTAAGACAGATAACATAAGACTGATGGAAAAAATTTTCAAATTATGCACTTATGTTTTGCCGAATCCTAATTATACCTGAAAAAAAAGTTAATTTAAATCTAAAAAATAATAATTCAGTACTTTTCTGATTCATTTTTATGATAATTGATGATATATCCAAAATTTTAAATTGATTGTTTTATATTTTATTCTTTTTTTATTCAAATAAAAAAAATTTTTTTGTTAAAAATAAACTTGGATAATAGAGCTCAAGTTTATCTAAAATTAAACCAAATTTAACTTTTAATTCATCCAAAAAATCTTTATTTTGACAAAAAATTTCTATACTTATAGAAAATTCATCATTGTCATCTTCATCTAAGCATTTAATGCGCATACATGTCCCGTTTAAATCTCTTGCAATGATGACTTTTTGCCAGTCAAATCTCTCACAGCACAAGTCCTGAATCATAACAGAAAATTTACTGAAAAAATGCCAATCTATTTTAAGAAAAGAATTTATTTCATAAATAGCTTTTATTTTGAACAATTGTCCAAAGTCGTCTTTAGAGAGAACTTTGAAATTTTCAAGCTCTTGAAAATAATTAAATCGAACTGATTCAGTTTGAGATTTTTCCAAAGATGAACTTCTCGATTGACGTTCCGATCCCTCAAATTCATCCAAATAATCATTTTCGTTTGGACTCCATAGCTCTTTTTGTTTTCTCAATGAGTTTATTTCTTTAATTTCTTCTCGGCGCGCGCATATTCTGTCAAATCGAGCAAAATACTTGTAAAATTCATCACTATATAAATCTGAATCAAAGATACTAGACACAGATCCATCCATTTTTTTTTCTCTATCAAAATCAGCATTGCAATTAAATGGCAAAACAATTTGAAAAAATGGACACACTTCCAAATATTGGGTTTCACTTTTATACACAATTGCTAATTGACTAAGAATATCGATTGATTCATTCACTTGTTCAGAGTCCATTTGATTCATGCAAAATGATACAAACCTAAACAATTTATCTTCAAGAATTCCGTAGTTATTGAACAAGTCAACTGAATCTTGATATTTTTCCATGTCGTCAAAAAAACCACAAGTATTGAATAACTTTATTTTATCACTTAGCAAATAATCATTTAGATCGTGTCGTATGAACAAAATCAAACAGTTTAGAATAAACTGGTAGTGTAAACACACCTCATTGTTTGAATAAGCGTCAAATTTTGTCCAAAATATTTCTCCAATTGTCTTAGCATAATTCATTATATCATTACTTGTCATCTTTTTTTTGTTGTTGATTTTAGAAAGCTTTGCTAATTCTTGATTTGAGTCAAAATATTCAATTAATTGTTCAAAGTTGATAAATTTTGTCTTGAGCTTTGGCAAAAAGCATTTAAGAATTCTGTTTAGTTCTAGAGGAACTTTTTTATCAAGTCTAATTGTAATGCTCTCAAGATCGGCTATCACTTTTTCCACAGCTTTTTTTTTAAGACCATTATCTATTAGAGTAATTTTATCCAATATTTTTGCTCTAGACTTTAAATTCTTATTTATATTCTCGTTAACTGTGCGTAAATAAGACTTATTTTCTTCAGAAACATTTGAATCATTGAGCCAATTTTCAATTTTATTTTTCATTTTTGTTAGTTTGTCAAAGTATTCTTTGACAGAACGATTTGAGTTTTCTTTTACCAAATTGAGTTTTTCATATTTTTCTTCTTCGGACTGATTTTCGTCTGTGAATCCAATTAGTTTAATGTTAATTGATTTTTCTTTTGGAAAATTGGAGTGTATTAAAATCGAGTTTATCCACGATCCAATATGCTGCTCATGCTTTTCAACTGTGTACTCCGAATGGTTGTATACTACTACAAATATTGTTGGTTCTTGATCATGATCGATTGATGAAAAAAAAAGTGAATGTACTAGTTTATAAAGCTCATGGCCACCAAAATCCAATATCATCCACTCAACTTTATTCAAGGTTCGTTTGTAAAACTTACGGGCAACTATGGTCCTAGAATCTAGAAAAAAAATTGTCAAATACTTTAGTTAGAGAAAAAAATAAAATAATTTTGTTAAATTTAGAATAGTTAAAATACAAAAGTAGAGGAATTTTCAGTATTTTTTGTATTTTTTCAAACTATTAAGGAGCAATAAAATTTTAATTAAAACGCTTCAGACAAGAGAATTCAACCAAGTTTTTTCTTCAAATGGACAAAAAATGTTTAGTTTTTTAAAGGCTTGAACTTACTAAATATAAACGACGAACTTACTTAATCCTATTTTATCTATTTTTTCAGTAAAGAAATTTTACTGAAAATTTTAATTTATAATTGAGTGATTTGTATAAAATATCAGAAAGTTTATATTTTGGATCACAACTTATTTCAGAAATATATTTAACTTTTATTTGAAGATGATGATGTGTTGAAATAGTTGAGCGATTCGTTGCTTAAAGAAAATGTAAAAAACACAAGAAAAAATAATACTTTAGTAATTTTATTATTATATTTGGATTTTTGAATCACTTAATTTATTCATTTAAAAAATTTTTTTTTTTCGCATTAAATCATTTAATTTTTAAAAATAAAAAAAAAAAACTTAAATAAACTTTAAAAACTATGCTCAGATAATTCGCATTGAGAAAACTATTTTCAAAAATTGTCTGTAATATGAAAGAAAAAAGGCAATTTTAAAAAAAGGCAATTTTGAAAAAAGGTGATGTTGTGTGTTTGGTCGAATTTCTCAGAGGTAATACAATTTGAGTTGATTTCAGACAGTCGTGCTATAAATGCAACCAATCTGATAAATATCATTAGACTGTTTAGTAAAATGGCTTAAATTTTAGACTTATGCTAAAACAAGGACCACCTGTTTTTTGCCAAAAGATGAACCGCGGTCGGATGGTATTAGGAATTATCTCAAAACTTTTGACCACTAACCATTTTGTGAATTTAATTAACTTCAACGCAAATGCAGACTTGTTTTTAAGTCACAAGTCTTAAGTCAAGTCAAGTCAAAGACTTAAAATTTTATTTATTTTTTTTTTTTAAGTCATAACTTTGGCGTTGTGAA
>PJRA01000323.1:2012296-2043082 GCA_016987375.1 Brachionus koreanus | reverse complement strand
CTTTTGGAAAAAGATGATTCTATGTAAAGAACATGATCATTTTTTTAATTAATTAATAGACAGATAAATTCTGATATCTGAGTTAAAGTGACGGAAAGTCCGGACTTGGACTTTAATTTTGGACTTTTAAACAACTCTGATTCTATACATAAATGATCTTCTAGATTGTTATTCAAAAATGATGCAAAAGCACGCTGGTGACTCTAAAAACTTAGCTATTGTTAGTCAAGTTTTTGACTATAATTATTTTCAAAATAAAAATGTTTTGATCATTTTTAAAAAATGAAATTTGATTAAAATTTTATTTTGTCAATTAATGTAGATGTTTTCTTTGAGATAAAATATTTTTTATCCATTAATCAGTTCTATGCAATTTTCCTATATTAATCTTCGATAATTGATCTCAATGAAATATTCCCTATAAAGAGATTTTCGATGTTAAAAAAATATATTTTTGTATTAACACTTTCGATGAAAAAAAATTCGATCAAAAGCACCAGTTCCCCTCATTTTCATCGTTTTTGAAACAAATTTTTGTCAAATGTCAAATGAAATAAACATATTAAAAACAACATCCTTTCTATCAGCAAAAATTATTAATTAAAAAATATCTACTTTAAATTTAACAAGCTCTAAATTTACCAATTTTTTTAATAATTTAGTCAATACATTTTATGAAAAAGATTAATAATTTACATCTTTTTTACTCCATTTTTCTCTTTAGTCCTTAGACAATCTTCTAATTCCAAAATAGAAATATTTTATTTCTATTTGTTTTTTTAATATTCTCACTTTAAAATTAAAAAAAAAATCAATTTATTCTCTAATTGAAATTATGTCCAGCTTTAAATCAGTTTTATGTTAAGTGCCTTTTCAAAGAAAAAAGATACAATCAATACCACTAATTTCAAAACCACGAAGGCAATTGGCATATATTGTTGAAAAGTAAATTGCTTTGCTTTTTATTTTTAGTTTTGCAGATTTAAAAATTCAAAAAAGAATACCATGGGGAATTTTTTATTCCCCATTCATTGTACTTGCGCCTCTAGACTTTACTTTTTCTAAGTAAAGTCTCGGGATTTCTGTGTTCAGGATTTCGGATTACATGAAATTTTGTAAAATTCAAAAAACTAGACACCACTGTAGATCCTATTTTGGTTTTTTAGAGACCAAGCATATTAGATATTGCTTTAGCATAAGAAAGGAGTCCTAAGCGAGTATTTTTTTGCAAGAGTATACAGTATATAATTTGAAAAATAGTTAAAAAATTTTTTTAAAAATAAATAATGACTTTTATTCTTTTACAATATTTCACTTTTATATTTAAAAAAATAAATTCTTTTTATAACTAAAGAAATTAATTGTTAATTTTTTTGTTCTTAAATAAAAAAAATTATCTTTATTTTACTTAAGATGATATCTTACATTATTTCAAGTTATAAATCTTTAAAGATACTCTTACTTCTGGTAGACACTAAAGGTCAAAAATGTATCAATAAACAAATCAAAGTGGATTTGAGAAAGAATAAAAATCCTTATTATTTAATTTTTTAATTTTCATTTTATCCTTACTATAAAAATTATAAAATTCGCTTTAAAATTAAAATTTACTTTGAAAAAGTTTAGAGTTAAGAGCAGTCAAGCCTTGGCCTGTTAAATCTTCCAATTCAGGAGTTGATTTTGGGGGTGGGTCGAAATAAGAACTTTCAACAAAATCATTTTTAGATTCTTTGCCTGTTAATCTACGCTTTGGACTCTTGCTTTTAGAGCTTGATTTTAAACTTTTGCTACTCTTGGCGCTTTTTACTGGTGACTCATTTTTTGTGGGTGACTTTGATTTTGATTTTTTGCTTTTAGC
Organism: Brachionus koreanus; assembly: GCA_016987375.1. NCBI lineage: Eukaryota > Metazoa > Rotifera > Eurotatoria > Ploima > Brachionidae > Brachionus > Brachionus koreanus. Next base: position 2,041,224 of record PJRA01000323.1, on the reverse strand, counting down.
CGATAGAGATGACTTTGAATCTCTTTCGCCACTGGATTTTTTGCCATCCATTATTTAAATTTTGATATTTTTCGTAATTTTTTACTTTTTAAAAACTTATTACTTTGCATAAAATATAGTTGCTATGCAACCAATTTCAAATAAAGGAAAGTATAGATTAAAGCTTCTTGAAATTTTTAGAATCCACATATGAATTTTTACTGTTTTTTAAAGTAAAATTTCGTAATTATCTATGTTCTTTTTTTAAAGCATGACGAATTTCTGATTGAAGAAACACTAAAAACCTAATTAAAAAGGATTTTGTCCGTGAAAATCGAACTTTAAAATTCAATTTTTTTTGGCGATAGATCCAGATAGCAAAATCTGGAATTATTTCAGTGTTATTTATTCTTTTCAATTCAAATTTAGATAGTTCATGTTTAAAAATTTCTCTAAAATTTGGCATATCACTTTCTTTAAAATCAATCTTTTAATCAAATATAATCTATCGAGCAAACATACACAGGACATGATTGTATGTTTGCTTTTGTTAATTAAAGTTGAAAGTCAAAAAGTCATGTCGTTGTGCCTGATTGCCGAACCCGCTAATTAATATTTCATCAATAGAGCTATTGTAAATTAAAAAATTTTGAGAAAGAAAGATACCATTAAATTGAGTGGGTCCAGATTCATTGGTGAGGTTTAATGAATTTTGTGTTGAGATTTGAGCTACGTTTTTATTTGCATTAAAGATAGAAAAATAATTATTTGACAAAAGTATTTTTTATTGGTAACAAAATATAGTAGAAAATATCAAAAAGTAGCAAAAATATAAAGATAAAGTATGATAAAATAATAAAAAATATATAAACAATCAATTTATCAATTAAATTTGTTTGTTTTTTACTTATTTGAATCAGCTTTACGTGGACGTCCTCTGCCTTTTTTTTAAACTGATTGAGTTGAGTTTAATTTTTTATTTTAAACTTGTTTCTTATTTCTATATACTTTTTCTTTTTTGACTCGCACTATCTTTGAAATTAATAAATGGAATTGAATACTATTATATTAGTAAATTTAATAGTATTAGTATTACTATTTACTAATAGTAACTCATTAAGATAAAAGTTAATCAAGCACAAAAATAGAATGGGAGATGACTCCTGGAAAATAGGTTCTGAAACAAATCTTTAGTTGATGAATATAAAAGGACAACAAATACTAGATAAAGAAATTAGCAATTCAATTAGAGAATATGAAAAACAGTTGTGTTTTTAAGGCTAAAAGCAATCCTAAGCTACTTTTCTCCTATCTCAAAAGAAGACAATCTATCAAAGAAAGCATAAAATCACTTCACGATAAGGATGGAAAAGTAAAGGAAGAGTTGAACGATATTTGTCAAGTGCTTTACGAACAATTAAAGTCTGTTTTGTTCATGAAAGTGGCAACAACATTCCATTTGTAGAGAATAGAACCTCAGAAAACTGCATGGTCGAGCCAAATGACCTCTCTTGGCAAACTTTATATAGAGGTTGATAAAAGACAAGATTCTTTCTTATCTGGTTTCTAACGAGCTCATATGCGATGACCAGCACGGATTTGTCGGAGGCAAATGTTTTACAACGAATCTACAAGAAACAATTGACTTTATTACCAATGAATGGAGCCAAAACTTGCTCATAGTCATTATATTGACTTTGCTAAAGCATTTGACAACGTCCCGCACAAAAGACTTCTGCGGAAACTGGAAGCTAGTGGTTTTAAAGACAGGCCTATAAGTAGATAGACAGCTTTCTAACTGGAAGAAAACAGAGAGTTGTAATGGCTAGTGGATCATCTGAGTGGTCAGATGTAATTAGTGTTGTTCCACAAGGCTCAGTCCTTGGACCATTGTTCTTCGTTTTATTCATCAATGACTTGACAGGAAGTATAAAGAATGAATGCAAACTTTATGCTGATGACACAAAAGTCATGTGAACAGTCGCAAACAATGATTCAAATGCATCGCTTCAACAAGATCTAAATACAAATTATCAAAATGGATGGAATTTTGGTGTACAAAGTTCAATACCAAGAAATGCAATTACATGCTCTTAAATGAAAAAAAACAATCAATATCTATTAACTTGGAATTGCTAGATACTTTTTGCAATAAAACTCATGTTTTAGAGAGAACAGAAAAAGAGAGGGATCTAGGAATTATCCTATCATCAGACCTAAAATGGAAAAATCAAGCCATGAAAGCAGCCAGCAAAGCAAACTCGAATTTAGGTATGATTGGACGGACTTTCACACATGTGGATCGAGATATGTTCAAATAATGTATTCTACCCACATCAGACCACATCTTGAGTTTGCAGTGCCAGTGTGGAATCCAAACTTAAAGAGCAACAAAACTAATTCCAGAAATAAAAAGCATCTAAACCTTATAGACTTGTTCACAAGAAGAATAAGAGATGATTTGATATACATAATATACGATGAGGTGACATTGAGATTAGAAATTTCTTTAAAAAATTTAATAAACCAGGATTGAGCAAAATTTATTGAAATAGCTAGTAGATTTAAAAAAAAAAAACTTTTTGTTAGGAATTAATCTCTTACTGATTCAGAGAGAGTAAAAAATGAACGATAAAACACTGATAAAATTTCCCCTTTACATTTAAAAAATTATATTATTTGAAAAATAATTTAAATTTCTCTCAAAATCTCGACTAGAGATTTTTTTTATTTAGTTTTGAAAAAATTACACTCAAACTGATAAAAATCCCTAAAATATTTGAAATTAACAAAATATTATGACCTTTCTGAACAATAGAAGGAAAAATTTCAAATAAGCAAATCGGAAATTAAAAAAAAAACGAATTAAAAATTACATTTTTCTTCAAAAATTTCTATTTTTTTAGAGAGAAGGATATTCAGAATAGAGAGATATAGAGAAGGATTCTACATCCAAATTTTAGGTGTATTGTTGGTGTATTTGCTTATATTCTACACCTACACATTTGTCTTTATTTTTTTTTCAATTTGGTGTATTGTGTGTAATGTAAGGTGTAGATGCACACGACAACCTTTAAAATAGACCAGAAATTTAGGAGTATTTGGTGTAAAATATAAAAAATATTTGTAATTAAATCAATTTTAAATTTTTAAACTCAATTAATTTTTAGTAAGTTTTCTTTTTATATTCCATAGTGTTAAATTTTTGATCTAGCTTAAATTCTCAAAGTTAAACAAATGAATTTAATAAAAAGATCGAAAAAGATATCAATAATTTTAAACTTTTATTTCAGAACAAAAAATAATATCAACTAAATCGTTTTGGAAAAAAAATATGTCTCATTTACCTAACTTGTTTAATTTATATTTAAGATTAGTTACAATTACATGCTAAAGTGCTTAAACAGAGCTTTTTTCAGTGAAGCTGTTAGATTTGATAAAAAGTCAGCAAAACAATCTGATAATTTATTGAAAGATCTTTTTTAAAACCTAACTTAAGATTTTTAGATAGCTTTGAAAGTAAAATCTTATATTGAGAAAAATAAACTTTTATTAAAGAAAAATTATTGATTTTTTAATAAATAAATAAGAATAATAAAAATTTTTTTTTTAATCTTCTGAGGATATTTCACCACATGAAATAAGTCTTAAAAATTTTCATATTAAAAATATGTTGAAAATTTAAGAAAATCATAAAATTTTTTACGATTTAGTTTTTAACAACCCAAAATAAAGAGGCTTGTATGTGCCATTAAGTTATCTATTTCCTTTAAGAAAATAAAACATTTTAAATTATTACCCAGATTGAGCATTGATTTATTAAATATTAATATTTTTATGGAAATTTTACAAAAATTGTATTTTAAAAAAAAAAGTGATCAATATTTTGACATTGTTTTGATTTAAAAAATGATTTAAAAAAAAAAAACTAGTTTTAAAATGAGTATAAAATTTTTTGTTAAACTTTAGAACAACATAAAAAAATTCAATTAAAAAAAAGTGTATTCCAAACTCTACCTGCAAATTTTTGGTCAAATTTATCAACAGCCATGTTTCCACGACCAGCTCCAAATAAATGAATAACAAAGCAATTTTTTATTGCGTCCTCAATATTAGGATCATCTTTTGAAACCAAACTAAACCTCCTATGCATATGCTTATTACATATCCAAAAATAATTAGGTATAAATCTAACCGAGTTTAAATAATCTTTTACAATATCTATGAGCATAATAGCTCCACCAGGTCCGTAACCTTGATGCTTTGACCAATATGACTCATACAAATCTAATGCTTTACCAATAAATGGATGATTTTTTTCAAACGAAAGCAAACAATTGCATAAGCATGAAAAATTTTTCGCATCTTTAGTCGAATAAACATTCGAGCTACAAACGTAGCTTTTTTTATCATCAACTCCGATTGTATTTTTGTATTTAGATAAATCTCTAAGAACAATCATATCGGAGTCCAAGTACAGGCCACCAAAATTGTACAGTAAAAAAAGTCTCAGAAAATCTGACAAATGAACGTTTGTTACTTGTAAATTATTTATTTTTTCGCCTCTTAGTATTCGCTCGGCTTTTTGTGCAAAATCCCAGCCTTTTTTACCGCTGACTAAATTGGTCAAATTATAGCGTACCAAAAATATGTTTCCACTTTTATTAAGAGATGAAAACCAATCTAATTGCAATTCATTTGAAAAAAGCATTATTTCAGCATTTGGATGAAATTTAACAATTGTTCTAAAGGCCATTTGATAAATGGATGGAAATTTATCTCCACGCCAAATTATGAATATATGAAATTTTTCTGGTGACGGATAATGCGACATTTGAAATTCGCTTGTTAATTTAATTTCGTACTTATTTGAAGGTTTCCAAAATAAAAAAAGTCCCAAAATTGTCACCAACCATCCTAATACAAAAAGCCTTAATTTTTTTTCCATTTATAAATTTTAATCCACAATATTTTCTAAACAAAGTTTCGGTACAATTACAATACAAAATTTTTTGATATTACATTTCTGATTGAAAATAAAATTTAATTTAATTGAAAACAAAGAAAATTGAACATCAAGTGCCAAAAATAATCCCTCCAGGTTTTGAGTGTTAAAAGGTTTTACAGCTGATATGTATTTACTTCTTGGATAATTATTTTTTGTTTTGAAAGATGTATGAATAAGGCTAAATGATAGTATAAAATTGTTATTTTCCATAATTGAGCTTTTTAATTTATAAAAAAGTTTTTACTTGAATTACTTAAATTAAATTGAAAATATCAAAATATTTTAAAAGGATCGATCAAGCTATCATCATATACTTTATACATCAATTTTTCTGAAAAAATTTCTGCTTGATTATAATTTTTGGAAGTTTTTAAATAGCTATTGATTATGAATTTTCAAACAAAGCTTGATAGAACTTATGTTACTCTAACTTATTCTTGGAGTCTTAGTATGGACTTGAAATAAAATTAAGTTACCAATTCGAATTTATTAAAATAATGATTTCTTTTTTCTCGAAATTTTATTTTCGATTCATTTATTTAAATCAAATTTTCAGCATTCTCTCAAGATGAAAATTAAAAGTTTCTGAAATATCATCTAAAATCTAAAAATGTAAATTTAAAAATATAAAATTATTTTCATTTCGCCTTATTTGTTTATTCATCGAGTCTAGGGTCCTTCAGGTAAAATATAAAAATAATTAAAACATTCTAAAAATATGTATAAAATTATTGTATTAAAATTTTGTAATTTTGTTTTCAAACTCTTGTATAAAAATTTCTTTGCTAATTTATGTTATCTGAGTTAAAATTCCAAAAATATTAAAAATTAGAATGTCTGAGACAACGGTTAATGATTTAAGGCACAATGAAATATTTTAAATTTTAATAATTTAGTTGAAAAAATAAGAAACGTAACTAATAAATAAAAGATTGAAGATTGATATAGGATAAAAACAATATTAAAGTCTGAAAAGAACATTTAGATAATCTTAATCTTATAAATTAAATTCTCAATTAGTTAATCCTAGTGAAATTTGATTATTCACCTAATGACAAAGTCAAATGAATAGCTTTTTAATAGAAAAAATATGAAGAAAATATTAGAAAATATTAGAATATAGAAAATAGAAAAACTTGAAAAAATGAAAAACTCACAAATTTAATATTTTTCAAATGATAGCATAAAATATCTCTGTTTAATTTATAACTTGATTCATGAATACTGCCATTTTATTCAATTGCAGAAAAGAAGTTTTAAAAATAATTTATTTTGAAATATTTTAATGATTATAAAAAAATATAAAGAAAATAAAACTTACTTTAGCAAATAATTTAGCTAATAATTTAAGATAACAGCGTCCATTTAGGATAAATTTATTTCAAATCTTTTAAATTTTTTTAGAAATCAATAAAGATAAAATTGATATTATTGTAAATTTATTGTTTGAATGTTGTTTTTTATATTATCAACTAATTTTTGTTATCATCTACTAAATTTTTTTATCATGCAAAATAAAATCACGAACATAAATAAAAACATTATGAAAATAAGAAAAGTTTATTTGAATCTCTTAAATAAGTTTTTAGGAGGAAAATTTAGTCTAAAATAATAAAATATTTATTTTAGTTGTATTTTTTATGTGCGCGAGAGATATGTAAATTGGCTGCTTGTTTTCCTGGGTTATAAAATTTTGCGATTTCTTTGAAAATCAAATCGTAAGCAAGCTTTTTGCCAACTTATATCAATGTTAAGTTTTTCAAAACATTTATTCTACCTTATTTTGATTATTGTTCAACTCTTGAGTGTAATTTTTCTAAAAAGGAAATAATTTAATTGACATACTGGTTAAGTTTAAGTTCGAAGCGAAGAACTTTAATAAAGCTAAAAGCTTTTTGGAAAAAAAGAATAATCGATGGTAAAAAATAGGGTCTAGTTGATAGTGTTATCAGGTGATAACACAATATGTTATCAACGGGTACCATACCGTTTATGTGAACAGTCTGGCGGTATAAATTTGTTTATGAAATCGGATTAATATATTAACCAAAAATTGTCATTTTTGAAAAAAAAAAAATATTTTACTTTAGGTAGTTTTAAACAAAATTCTAATAATTAAAATGAATACTGAAATTCAAATAACGAAATCTGAAATTTTGAAGAGTTGTCTTTCTGACCCTAAGCCGGCAAATGTCAAAAAAGACTTAATTACCGTATTCCCTCGTTCGTATATGCTGCACCACAAGTTAAAACAGGTCTTTGGACCATGCACCAAAGTACATCTCGCCCATGCTAAAATGTTGTTAACTTTGAGCGCATGCTCTAATAGCGTAATCACGCGTTTAGGTCCTCATCAAACACTGAAAACCTAAGTTTAATGCGTCATCAAGACTCGATTTTAAAGTAAAAAATAAAAAATAATATTTTTTTTTATTATACATTTTCATTTATTTCTACTTATCTGTATTTAATTATACAATCTTTTTTTGTAGAAAAAAAATCATCATCATATTAAAATTTTAAATAAAAAAAAATTCTAATAAACCCAAAAACACCCTTGTTATTTTTGTGATATACCTAAAAGCTTTAAATATTTTCTTAAAGAGCATAAAAATATGTATTAGAAAATGTTAGTTTTATAACTAAAATAATATGATTTTGCTATGAAAAATAGAAAAAATAATTTTTAAAGTTCTGAGATGATATACCCTGATTTTTTTGCCATATTTCATTTTTTTTCACAAAATTAAATGAATAAATTTTGGTTATTTTTTTTAAACATAAATTATTTTTCAAAGTAAATTTTTGAAGTTTTTTCTAATAATCTTTTAAAATGTTTGTAAAACATCAAAAATGAAATACTAATGTAAATAGAAGAATACATTAGAAATTTTTTTCTTTAATGTAAATTTTTTTTTTTATTTTGAATTCTTATTCTATATTTTTCATAAATTAAATTAGGATAAATTAAATTTTAAATTTGTATTCCTATCATTGCTAAAATACTTTGATCAACTTGTCCGTCTGCTAAACTTTTAAATGTGTCTTTAGTATAGTAATCTTTTTTGATATCTTCGCTCGGCCATATAATTTCGCTACAATAATAATAAATTTTACTAATCAAGTTGATACCAATCACCTAAATCATCTTTTTTATATGGATGCTTAAATTTTTATATATGCTTCCTATAATTTGACAACATCTATTTGGACAGTTGAAATATCATTAGATTGGAGACAAAGTACGTGTACATGTCTGTTTTATAGGAGAAACTATGTTTGTAAGCATATATTAGCTTTATCTTGCAAAGAAAAAAAACTCGAATGGCATCCAAATGCACATGATGTTCCATTAGGTAAAAAAAGAAAAAGGGTTTAAACTTGGAAAAACAAAAAAAGCATTAGAAATTCAACCATCTGAATTTTGACAGCAATGTGATAAATAGTGACAACTTATCGAATCTTATACAATTAAATGAACCGAATGATTTAAATATTGATCAAAATTATCAAGCTGATGCACAAAAATCTTCAAATGGTCCGAAACGTCGTGGCAGACCTCGTGGTTCTACAATTAAAATAAAGAAATACAGAAAATAGTTCTGTCAGAAAATCATACTTGTATTAACCCAAGTTTAAAAAATCAAATATTACAAATTGTTAAGTTAGAATTACCAATACTCAAGAACAGTACTCGAAAATAAAGACTGTTGTATTTAAATTTATAAATAAGCACCCTAGTTAAAATTCTAAGCTGTTCACTTTACAACAACGAGGAAAAATCAAAAAAAACTTTGTTTTTGTCTTTAGTGAACACGCCGAGCTCAACTTTCTTATTTATATATAGTTTTTGCTCTTTTTTTAAGCAATTAAATTCCGATTTCGCTTTATTATTTAAAAAAAATTTAGAATCTTTAAAACACTAGACTAAGTGATCCCTGATACACAATCAAGATGGTCAAGGAAGGAAGAAGCGAATGGAAAAGTAGATATTTCGAGAGAATCAAAAGTTTAATTGATGAATATCCAAAATGCTTCATTGTCGGTGCTGACAATGTCGGCTCATCTCAAATGCAAAAGATCAGAATCAGCTTAAGAGGTCATGGTGTCATTCTAATGGGCAAAAACACCATGATTAAAAAAGCTATCAGAGAGCATTTGGATACTAATCCAAATTTGGAGAAATTATTGCCTCACATTTTTGAAAATGTTGGTTTTGTTTTTACCAAAGAGGACTTAATTTTTATCCGTGACAAATTGCTCGAAAACAAAGTAGCTGCCCCAGCTAAAGCCGGTGCTATTGCACCATGTGATGTCACTCTCCCAGCACAAATAACTAGTTTGGGTCCAGAAAAGACAAGTTTTTTCCAAGCATTACAAATCCCTACCAAGATTACTAGAGGTACTATTGAAATCGTCAACGACATTCACTTGATCAAAAAGGATGAAAAAGTGGGAGCCTCTGAAGCTACTTTGTGCAACATGTTGAACATTTCGCCGTTTAGCTACGGTTTGGTTGTCAAGCAAGTTTACGACAGTGGTAGCGTTTTCAACCCAAGCATTTTGGATATCAAGCCAGAGGATTTGAGAGCCAAATTTATGGATGGTGTAAAAAGAATTGCTGCTGTTTCATTGCAAATCGGATATCCAACAGTTGCCTCAGCTCCTCACTCGATTGCTAATGGATTCAAAAACTTGTTGGCTATTGCGGCTGTTACTGATATTGAATTTGAACAATGCAAGAGTCTTAAGGAGTATCTTAAAGATCCAAGCAAATTCGCTGTTGCTGCAGCCCCTGCTGCCACCTCAGCTGCTCCAGCTGCTAAGGAAGCTGCAAAAGAGAAAGAACAACCTAAAGAAGAATCAGAAGATGAAGATATGGGCTTCGGTTTGTTCGATTAAGCTCTCTAAGTTTATTAATTTTTTTTGAAAATTAATAAAATGATTAATTGAAAATTTTTTTTTGTTTTAATTAAACTCTTAAAATATACAATTGATCTATTTATTAATTTAACAAAAATTTAAATAATTTTTAATGTTTTTTTCTTTATGAACTTAAATCGATTTAAAATCAAAATGAATACAGTCTATTTATTAAGATAATTTTAAGGGTAGATTCATTTCAATTTTAAATCGATTTAACTTCATAAAGAAAAAAACATTAAAAATTATTTAAATTTTTGTTAAATTAATAAATAAATCAATTGTATATTTTTTTTTCAAAATTTTGATTCACTATTCCAGAAAGCTATCTCGCTTGTGAAAGATCTTATTAATTAATTATATTATTTAAAGATTGACAGATTAACTATATGATTTTTTTAGAAGTATCAAGCCGAAATAAAAAAAAATAAAAAACACACAAAAAAATTGAATTCTAGAAAGGAATCAACTACAGTCTTAACACAAAACCTGGTAGCCAAAGATACGAGTTGAGGAGAAATAGCTATTGTCTTACTCGTGAAAGAATAAAGAACTGTCTTCCGAGATTTAACTTTATTACAAATAGAGTCGTAAATGGATGGAATAAACTCTCGGAAGATGTAGTAAATGCAAATAATAAAAGAGCCTAAATAGTTTCAAAGCGAAGCTTGATAGTTGGATGGCGAAACAAAAAGAATGCTACAGCTCTTTAGAAAACCTCTAAGCTGCAGCTTATACCACTACTACTACTACTACAACGAGTTGTCTAGCCTTTTTTCGACTCAAAATCGGGTACTGACTATTTTTATTCTTTAGTTTTCAGAAATTCGACCCGACTAGGCTTTTTTTTAAGTCGACTCCCAACAACTAGTAAAAAATAATTATAAATTTAAAATGTTTGTTTCAGTATTTTGCTCATAAATTCACAATTTCTATTTTTTTCTGTTATCAGATTCGGTTTATTATTTAGTTTGTAACGCAGACCCGATCCCGAATTTACTCATTTTTTTTAGGGTACGAGACTAACTAGTCTTTTACCTATTTTAAACTTGTTACCAATTTGATCAATTTTTTTAGATAAAAAAGCATCGGATTTGGGTTGTTAACCTGGGTTAAAAACCAGTGAAAAAGGAAGAATTTTTTCGATTTGTATTTGAATTTCACAAAACTCGAAAATTTACAATGCAAAAAAAATCACTGCTTATTCTTGTACAAATCAAATCCAAATTTGAGATGATGAATAAATTTTTTAAAAATATTTTTATTATAACTTGAAAAAGTAAAAGCAAAATTATACAATTTAAATTGAGGAAAAAAACTTTTTTTAACTAAAGATTTTATTGACTTAATGTAAAACTCTGCAGGAATACAGATCAGGAGACATAATTGAGTTTCAATGTAGTTTTTTTTTTTTATTTGTTTTGAGAATAAATAGTGTTGGGTGGCGGCCAAGCCTGGCCGGTCCGAACGCGGCCAGAATAAATCATTGACGGACGGCCAATTTGGCAGTCAGATCCGCGGCCAAAATTTTGGACCGCAAAGTTGGTCAGCCAAATTTGTTGACCAAAAATTCTAAATTCAATTTTTTTTAGAAAACTGAAAATTAGCTGACCATTTCTAAAATTATTAAACAAATCTTTTTTTGCAAAACTCGAATTGAAGAAAATGAAACTTTTTTCAAAAAGATGTGGATTATCTCAAATCTTTGTTTGATTCCTGAAATTAGACAAAAACTTGTTAAAATTTACAAGAAAATCTTAATAAGTTGAAGCTTCTTGAGAAATTTTAGTCCAAGCATTTATGACCGCCAAACTAGCCGTCTGTCAGTGATATGGCCGTACATTTGGCCGCCTGTCTAACCGCTTGTACGGCTCCCAACACTAAAAATAAAGTAAAAATAATTCATTTAAACATAAGAGACCAAAACACTAATTAAAGTGATCAACTTTAATAAAATATCAAATAATTTTAGTAATTTAGAAGATCACTTCACTAAAACAAAAAAGCTTCTTTTTTTTTAAAATTATTTATAAATTTAATAATAAATAAGCATTTAAAATACTAACGTTCAATGATAAAATAAAATTTATAAATCATGGCTAAAATTTTTTATTTTCTCAATAAAAATTTATAAGGATTTCAGATTATAAAAATAAAATTTTTAGATCAAGGACAATTTTTCGTTTAAAGTGAGTTGTACTTGTACCAAATTGGACAAATATTGAACCATAAGCAAATCCTTTAAAATTAGATCAATTTATAAATAAAAAAAAATTAAATCGAAAATTACATTCATTTGATTTGTCATCAAAGTATCGAACGTTTGAGGATCTAGAAGTGGAATAGAATCGATTATTTTCACCAAATGCCGGCCGATATTTGAATCCATGGCAATTTTACCGGCCTTTTAAATAAAAAAAAAACATCTTCTAAAATAATAATTTTATTTTTTATTTTACCAAAACTTTATCAACATATTCTGTGACTGAATTGAGCATTAAATAAATATTGTCTAAGGCTATTTTTAGATTCACAAAATCCATTCCTGGCTTTACAATACGCTTATTACCAAACTTTCCATGCTGCAATAGATCAACTTAAAAAATCGAATTATTCGCATAAGTCATTTTTATCTTATTTTTATTTTTAAACAAACTTGTTAATTTTTCTGAATCATAAGAAGTAATGTCAATTGGAATTGGAACAAAAATGGTTCCTTGTTTTCTATCAGGTATTCCCAATTCAGTACTTAATTGAATAATAAACTAAAAATTAAACAGTCTTTTTTTTTCAAATTTACCTATAATAAGCTTTTACATCAGGCTTGTTATTTTTTAAATTCGTATCGACTGTTAAATGAATGGGAGAAATGGTCTCTCTGGCATAATATTCGTGAATTAAACATGATGTGTTAGGAATATCGTTTCCAGTCGAAAACCAGCCAACTATGGAAACACTTGGATTTAATTTTTTGAAAGCATTCATTGAATTTTTAGAAAATTCAACATCTAGAGCGACCTCGTCGCCATCTCTGTGTGGAACTACAAAACTGTCAGTGACTTCAATGTTGCCTTGAATATTGGTACCAAGTAGAGTACCAACTACGCGGGTCATTTTTTCGTTTCTTCTCTCGTATGCATCCACGATTGAGAAGAGAACTGTTGGGTGAATTTTGACATCAACTGGAATCAAATTCATTTTTCTGTCCGAAAAAAACAAAATAAGATTAATTTGATTAATTAAAATTATGAAGATAAAGCATTGAAAAAGTATTGTCTATCAATGAGTCTTAGCATAATTTACACGAGTTTTTCTCCACCAACAAAAAACTATATTTATGTATTTTGAAAAAACATATTTGAATTAAAGTCTAGTAAAATATGCATTTTATGTGATTTATTTTAACTAAAATTTAATTTCAAAACAAAACTATTCTTAAGCCACATTAAATCTGCTCTTTATGTTAGTTTTCTTTTCAAATAATAAAACATAACTTTTATGTAACTTTTAATAGCGAGATTTGAATTTGAAAAATTTTAAATTAAAAACATGCCGAAATCAAAAGAGTTTGTAGATTCTGATGCTGATAATACAAGCAATGAGGATGCTAAGCCAAAAAAGAGAGCCAGAACTGATGAGAAGGCGAGTAAATCGAAGAGAGTAGCTAAGTCCAAAAAAGATGAAGATACCGAAGCTGGTAATGATTCGGACACATCAAATGACCGTCCTCAGGAAGATGGTTTACACATGCTTTCAAAAAACAGATTTGCTAGTGTGAGTGAATTTAAGGGCAAAAAATATGTCAATATAAGAGAATATTATGAAAAAGATGGTAAATCTTTACCAACAAAAAAAGGTAAACTTATCATACAAATAATCAAGTTTTATTTTAAAAAAATTAATTTATCCTATTAAGGAATTTCGCTTTCTGTTGAACAATGGGAAAACCTAAAAAAATTTATCAATAAAATTGATGAAGAATTAAAAAATTAAGACTAAAAAATCGAATAATTTGTTTTTTTGTAAATAGCATATTTAAATCAAGATTTGCCAAAATTTATTTAAAATTTTGCCAATTCTATTTGAAAATATTAAATTAAAAATATCTGCCTTTTGTATGTAAATAAATAAATTAATGTTTAATTAAAAATTTAAAATGTAATTTCGATCAATTTACTTGTAAATTAACCATTTATAATAAATTAATTTCCTTTGAATCTTTAATTATTTTTAATCTATAGTTCAAAATAAAGGAAAAAAATTGACTCAAAGATAGAGTTTTTTATGTTGGTTTCGACTCAAATTAAAATCTTGGTATTTTATTCTATAAAACTGAATTTAAGCAAAAAAAAAAAAGTTTAATTTGAAAAAAAAAATTAAAGAACACACCAATCTATAATTCATCTAATTTTAATAGCTAGTTTCCATTACTTATACCAAAATGTTATCCTTAACACGCATTCTTCTTCAGCCATTTCAACTGTTCAATTTTTAAATTGAGAATATTGTTCAGGTCCTCAGAATTCAGCATCAATTTTTAGCTATTGAACAATCATAACCAGCTCTTCAAATTGAATCAAAGCGGAATCCTTTGCATTACTCTAAATTTAGATTTATTACACATTCCCTAAATTAGAGATTTAAAGACATCACCTAAATATTTGATTCTGTTTGAAACTAGTAAATCGCCAAAAGTTGATGTTTGGCGTTTTCGATGACCGGTTGTGAAAATAGATCTATAAAGATTTCAAATATGATAATTTGATCGATAAGAGAATTGATAATAAGAGAAAAATGCTTAGATTTAGAGAAAAAACAATTTATCTTTCATGGCCATCAAAACGGCCGATCTAGTGACCGCCACTGATAATACTCAACACTAATTATTAGTTGAATTTAAACTAAAATAGTAATGTTTTTTTTAATCAAGTTTTGATGTATTTTTCTTTGATTGAATAAATTTGGATTGAATTTTACATCTTTAAACTTAATTTTTAATTAATATTCAAAATTTACACTCTACAGTAAAACGAAAAAAAAATTTAATTAAATTTAATATACAAAAAAATTATTTTCTTTTTATTTTTCAAAGTTTTTGTTATTAAATTAGAATGATAAAACACAAAATGAAAAAAAAACATGTTTTAAAACATCAAAACACTTAGAATTTGCAGTACCGGTGTTGTCAACGGCATGAATGGCTTTACTTGAAAAATTCATCACACAGTGACAATAGAGTCAACTTCTAATAGGAGTATAAACTACACATAAATAACCTTACTTCGGTATTGAAATACAAACAAAGTAAAAATTCTTCCTATTTTGATAAATTAAAATTTACTAAAATAACATATTTTTAAATAACTGTACGTTGACACACTAAAGCTTGTTGGTAAGATCCACTCAGTCATAGAACTACTACTAATATAAAAATGTAAAGCTCTAAAATCTCTATCGAATTTTAGTGATTGAAAATTTTTTTTGTACACAGCCATCAGAACGGCCAACATCAAGTTTTGGCGGTCAACGGTACCAATATTCTAGAGGTAATAGAATATTCTAGATCTGGTCAAATAAAACGTGTACACATTTTTAAAAATGTTCTTAATTATTATAAATAAACTTGAATTTACTAGATTAGGTATTTTACTTGTATTTGAATATTCTAAATATGGTTTAGATTATATGTCATTAAAATATGTATAAAAAAAATTTTTACCGTTTTATCCAGAATATAAGCAATTTTTTGTTATCTAAAAATGTATCTATTATTTTTAAACAAGTTAATTGATTTTTATTCTAAGACTTCATATATTAGTTGGTTCTAATTATTAGCAACTCTATTAGAGAAAATAGTTCTCAAGTATAGCTTTATCCTTCTTCAAAAAAATGATTTCACAAAGACAGAATATTCTAGATCTGGTCAAATAAAACGTTTTTAAAAATGTTTTAATATGGACAAACCATGAGTGAAATTTATTCAATAAAATAATATTTAATTGTAGATACAATAGAATTTATTACTTTACTGATTAACTAATTCATAATTAATTGAAATGAAACTTTTAAAAAGAACAAACTTTAATTTTTTAAATCAAATCTATTAAATTAATGTTAGAATAAAAATTTAGTTAATGCAATGAAAAGTCTAAATAAGATATTTTTTGGAAATTTGTTTTTTTGTTTTTTTTTAATATTTTTTTTTTAAAACAAAAGGAATCATTTAATAATAGTTATTTTAATTATTCATGAATTTATTTGAAAATTAGCTTAGTTTATATACAAGCTGATAAAAAATCAAGTTAAATTTGTCAATTCTATTTTCTAAGTTCAAGTTCATGTTTGATGTTGGCTCAAATCGTCCTTGTTACGTTTTGAAATATATTTTGAAAAATAAAAACTTATACAGTTTTGGGGATGTAAACACTTATGTTTGAGTCACGTCATTAAATTTCAATAAAGATTATTTATATCAAACTTATTCGAATTATTTTGATGAAATTTTTTTTTAGAAAACAAAATGAAGTGTGTTATCTTTTTGTTATGTGCTTTGTTGGCAAATGTTGTATATTCAGAAACTGTTGTTGATGAACTAGAGGACGCCAAGCTTCTAGTGGCTAAAAACGTCCTAAATAACTATATAGTGGAGGGTTTAAACCTGACAATTAAATATACTATTCATAACATTGGAAGCTCGTAATATTCTTTAAAAAATTTTCGGTATTTTTTTTAATTTTTAGAATTTTTTAGGCCAGCTCTTAATGTTAAATTACAAGATGAAAATTTTCCAGCTGAATATTTTGAGTATGCCACTGGATTTAGCGTAGCTCAATGGGCCAGAATTCCACCTAAATCAAATGTAGATCATGTTGTAATTGTATCACCTAAGATGCCTGGAATGTTCAATTTGACCAGTGCTGTAGTCACTTATTTACCGAGCGAAAAGGCTAGCAAAGTTCAAGTATTAAGAAATTTAAATTTATTTTTCATGTCTATACCAAGTTTTTTTTAGACTGGATATTCTACAGAATTAGGCGAAGTCTACATTCAAAGATTAAGTGACTACAATAGAAGATATGCTTCTCAAACAGTAAATAAAATAATACCTTTTTTTTTAAAAGCTAAAATTCTTATTTTAAGCTTAATTGGATTTTGTTTATCATCATTGCTTCACCATCAATTTTAATTCCTTTCTTTTTGTGGAAATCAAGCACAAACAAATATCAAAAATCAAAGAAGGCAAAAAAATCTAACTAATTAGTTTGAGAACATTTAGGTATGTGTCTCGAGCCTCTCAAATCGATATTAGTTACAGCAGCTATATTAATTGTTTTTTTCCGAATTATTTTCTTTTTATAAAAAAAATAAATTGATTTAACTTTTTCCTTATATTCGTCTAAATTATTGTTCTCGCTCCTATACCCAAATATCAATATTGAATTGTTATTTTTTTGTTTGTGTCATCCGATCCTAACCCTTTAATATATTAAATAAAATAATTTTAAATAGATTAAATTTAATTAAGAAAAAACTTCCAAATTACACAAGTATCAAGTAATTCTCATAAAAAGCAATTTCGACAATGATTGAATATCTTCAGAAAATTTTAATTTTTGAAAAATTGAAAAAAAAAATTTTGAATTAAATTTAAAAACTCAATTTCAAGGTTAATCAACAGACTAGTGCCCTTGTCTCATGGGGTTGATTAACACTTCATTTATTAAAATTGATTATTAAAAAAAGTATACATTTATTAAAAATTTATAAAATTGAATAGAGTTATTGATTTAATAGTTATTTGAAAAATTTAACAACAAGCTTTTTAAGCTAAATAATTTAAATTTTGAAATAGATTTAAAAATTACAACTTAAACATAAATAAATGCAAAAGAAAAACCAAATTCGAAAGTTATTGTTTTTAATCATTAATTCAAATAGCATTTTTTCGATTAAAAAAATTCTAGTTAAATTATTTATGTGTTTTAATCTTACATAAACAATATTACGATACAAAGCTTTTTTATTTTATTTAGACACAGTTAAAGATAAAACGGAGAATTGATTTGATTGACTGATTTCAAAATTTTTTGCTTAAAATGGCTAAAATCCAGCATTAGATCGTTTATAAATTTGAAATAAAAATAATGAAACGTATTTTCACCAAAACCATTAAATTTCTCTTTTGATGGGACATAGAAGTTGTATTAATTTCTGAGTTCTACCTTTGTTTCTTTTGAATCGGAGTTTTGGATAAACAAAGACTTAAGATTAAAGACTAGAGTGGCGAGTGACATGAATTGATGATTTTGAGGATAAAGTATGACTGAAAAAAAACCAATTAAACGGTTGAAGAGACGTTTTTAGCTTGTTGAAGTGTTTAAGCTCTGCTACAGAATGTTTAATGTTTAGAAATTTTAATTGTGTGTGTTCATAAGTTCAGAGACATGTTTGAGAAATGACAGCCTGTTGTCAAAGGTGAAACCCGATAGTTTAAAATGGTCAACAACTTGTACTTTATTGAAATCAATAATTATGGTTCCCGGGATATTTGCACTAAAACATACACCAAGTATTTAATTTTTTAATGCTCTTGGAAAAACTAGCAATTAACTCACTTAGATCGTTATTAGTTTTTATTATTGTGGTGTCGTCTGCGAAAAACTACCGCAAAATCAGAAAGATAATAAACAATATCATTTATGTAAATCAAAAAGGGTAAAGAACCCAGAACATTTCCTTGTGGTGCAACTAGTTAGATATTCAGCGAGTTTGAAGTGAATTCACCTACTTTTTCGAGTTGTGTTCGACATTCAAAGTAGCTTCTTAAGAGAGATATTGCAGTATGGGAGAAGCCTTACGTTTTAGTTTTAAAAGAAGAAGCCAGCAATCGACGGTATCAAAAGCCTTTTTGAACTCAATAAACAGAAAAAGGCCAATGAGACATTTGCTTCTAATTGAAATGTCAAGATAGTTATTAACACTCAAAAACCGGATGGGTCTTTTGAACCCCTTTTGCAACTTCCTTTATTTGTTTTTTATTCAATAAATTTAATCATTTTTTTATAATTTTTTTTTCAATCATATCTTAAATCAAAAATATTATAAAATTATTTAATTTTTTCTATAAAATAATTTTATATTAATTGAAAAAAAGTATTAAAAAAGGTTTAAATAAAAGGGTCAAAAAAAGTCATCCGGTTTTTGAGTGTTAAGATCATTTATCTCTTGAATAATAGTCTAACAATTTCAGTTTTCCATTCGCTTGTAGTTGTTCAGGTTAGAATGGAGAAGCTGAAGAGAATTGCAGCTAAAGTTTTAAGCAAATAAAAATAAATTGTGACAAGCTTAAAGCTACCTCACAATTTATTTGGAGCGTGGTGCCTTTGTGTTGTGATTTTAAAATTTTTTTAGGGATATCGCAAATTTGAGCACAACTTGAAGTTTCAATTGTACCGAGGACATGATCGATGTCTTTTAATATTACAAAAGTAAATTTAAATTCATTTTTACTTAGAGAATTAGGTAGTTGAATTTGAGTTTGAATGAAATTGCCCGAATCTTCGATTGACATTTCAGAAGTCGGCGATAATGATGTAAAAAACTTGTGGAATAAACAAAGCTCTTCTTTATTTTCTGAATTTTTTCTATTGTATTTATTATGAGTAATTACAAATTGATCTGGTTTTTTATTTTTATCTATAAAATTTTAAGACAAATAATTTTAAATTTGTCTTAAAAAATAATAATTAATATAATTTTTCTATATCACATGATCAACAAACATTATAGTAAAAGTATAAGCTTAATTATTATAATAAATTTTAAAAATTTAAATAAAATCAAATAAAGTAGATAAACCAAATTAATAGAGAACTTTGGAATTGAATATTTAAATTATTTTAAAAAAGGGTGTTTTTTTATTTAGAAAAAAAAATGTCTGATCAACTAAGATTCGATGGAAAAGTCGTAATAATAACTGGAGCTGGTGGAGGTATTTTTGAAAGTTTTGGCTAATTGAAGGATATAAAAATTTTTTTAAGGCTTAGGAAAATGCTATGCCTTGGCTTTTGCTGAGCGTGGTGCCAAAGTAGTAGTGAATGATTTAGGTGGTGGAATGACTGGTGATGGTAAAGGCACAAAAGCTGCTGATATTGTAGTTGAAGAAATCAAATCCAAAAATGGAACTGCAGTCGCCAATTACGGTTTTAAAAACAGCTTAACTTTTATCAAATTGATTAATTGATTTTATTTTAAAGATTCGGTTGAAAATGGCGAAAAAATAGTTCAAACGGCTGTTGATAATTTTGGTAGAGTTGATATAATCATTAACAATGCTGGAATCCTACGCGATCGTTCATTTTTGAAAACTTCTGACTTAGATTGGGGTACTTTTAAGTTTTATAAACACATAAACATTTAATCGAATGATTAAATAATTTTGTAGACCTAATTCATAGAGTTCATTTGAGAGGCTCATTTATTCTAACTAGAGCTGCTTGGCCATACATGCAAAAAAACAAATTTGGTAGAATTATCATGACCAGCTCGGGAGCCGGTGTTTATGGTAATTTTGGCCAAGCAAACTACAGTGCAGGTTAATTTAAATCAAAATAATAATTTACATTTATGGTTATTAATATAAGAATAATTTTTAGCTAAATTGGGCTTATTGGGTCTTAGCAATACTTTGTCTATTGAAGGGACAAAATATAATATCAAATGTAATACGATTGCTCCAGTAGCGAAATCCAGATTGACTGAAACAGTAATGCCGGAGGGTAAAGCTTTAAAAAATAGTAGAAAAATAGATTTTAATTATTTTTTCAAAATAAGATATATTAAATGTTTTGAAACCAGATTATGTTTCTCCATTAGTTCTTTATTTATGTCATGAAAATACAGAAGAAACTGGATCTCTTTTCGAAGTTGGTGGTGGATGGGTTGGAAAATGTATGTTAAGATAATGAATTTTTTATTAATTAATTAAAAATTTTCGATTAAGTGAGATGGCAAAAATCATCAGGTGCTATGGTTAAAAAAGGTGATTCAATGTCGCCAGAAGACAGTAAATTAAATTTTAAAATTTTTTAAAAATATTTTACAAAAATATCTTCTAGTTAGAGATAACTGGTCGAGTATAACTAGTTTTGATAAACCAATTTATCATTCCACAATTGGTGAATCGACAAATTTTTGCATAAATGCTAGTGAAGCTAATTCCTCTGAGTCTCCTTCTCCTAACGATACAAAATTCAGATATGACTTTAAAGATGTAATCTTGTATGCCTTGTCATTAGGAGTGTCATCAGTCGACGAAAAAAATTTAAAATTTCTTTATGAAAATCATGATGAATTTTGTGTTTTACCAAGCTATGGTGTGATACCAGCATTCGGTATTCTCTTCAATGCCTTATCAAGCTTAAAGCTACCTCACAATTTGACAATTGATCCAGCAAAAATATTACACGGTGAACACTATTTGGAGCTCACAAAGCCATTGGATACTTCTGGAAATTTGACAATTAAGCCAAGACTTGTTGATGTTTTGGACAAGGGATCAGGAGCTCTTCTAATTATTAATAGTAATAATTTTTTCTTTATTTAATTAACTTTTAATTTTTTGATCAATTAATTTTAAGTTGAGCTTTTGGATGATAAAGATAATTTAGTTGCTTTGAATCAATTTGTTACTTTCTCAGTTGGTAGTGGAAATTTTGGTGGAAAACGAGATTCAAATGAATTAGTAAATGTGTCTGGAAAAAAATTTGAAAGAAAGGCTGATCAAATAGTAGAAGAAAAAACAACTGTTGACCAAGCTGTTTTGTACCGGTTGAATGGTGATCTAAACCCGTTGCACATTGACCCATCTTTCAGCGCTATCTTAGGATTTAATAAACCAATATTGCATGGCTTGTGTAGCTTTGGCTTTGCTGTAAAGCACATTATTCAAACTTATTGTGGCAATGATGTGAGGCTTTTCAAGTCGGTCAAAGTTCGCTTCTCTAAACCAGTCCTACCTGGTCAAACAATCCAAACGAACATGTGGTTAGAAAAACAAGCAAATGGCTATCGGGTTTATTTTGAATGTAGGGCTGTAGAGAATCAATCGGTGGTCATTTCGGGAGCTTATGCTGATTTGCATGATATAAAACTTGATGCCCCCAAAAGTCCTGAGACAAAGAAAAATTCTGACGAGAGTTCTGGATTTCAGCTTGCCAGTGAGACAATTTTTGCTGAAATTTCAAACAAGATGGCTCAAAATCCAGACATTTCCAAAGGAATAAATGCAGTGTACTCATTTAAAGTTACAAAAGGGAATAAATCGAAAGTTTATTGTAAGTAAAACAAACATCTTTAACATATTTTTATAAGTAGCATATTTTAGTGGTCGATTTGAAGAAGAATAAATTGAGCAGCCATTCAGAAAGTGAAAATGTAAAAGCAGAGTGTAATATCACCATATCTGATGATGATTTTGTAAATTTGGCAAGTGGTAAAGCTAATCCTCAACAAGTATACTACTTAAAACTCAAAAAAATAAAGCTTGATTTTAATTTATTTTTCATCGAAGATGTTTATGAAAGGAAAGCTTAAGGTAAAAGGAAATATAATGCTTGCCCAAAAATTGGAAAAGTTGTTCAAAAACAATGCCAAATTATAGATTTTTCTTATTTTAATAAAAATGATTTTTACGATATTTTTTAGTTGAATAAAGATAAAAATATTTATTTTTGATATTTTATTTATGTTATTTATAGAGTATCTCTAGCCAAACACAAAATCAATTTTTTATGAGCACAAAACTTGAAATGCACACTTTGAGATTGTGTTTTTTTTAAAAAAATTTTAAATTTTTTTGAAAAATTTTGAAAAATGAATTAAGATTATATTTTAAAATTTTACTTTAATGAAAAAAATGATTTGACAGATTTCGATATTCAACGATCCATTGAGATTTATTGCGAACTAATTAAAAATCCTCTAGTTGAATAGTTTTTCAGACGGATCATCACTTTTGATGAGAAATGGATCTATTTTAGAAACTATGATAATCAATGGTTGAATCCATCTCAACCTTTCATGCTTTAATAAAAAGGTGATGTTGTGTGTTTGGTTGAATTTCCAAGGGGTAATACTCTTTGAACTAATTCCAGACGGTCATGCTTTAAATGCAGAACTTTATTCTGAAAAATTAGAATAAATTTAAGTTTCAATTCAACTAAAATATCCTTCTTTGATCAACCGAAAGCTAGGTTTGTTTCGGCAAACCTAAAAATTTTTACTAAGTAAAAAGTAAAAATTTTTCTTTGATCAAAAATTTTTAAATACGCAATTAAATTTCAATTCATTTTTTTTAGAACTTACAATCTTTTTTCAAATTTTTAAAAATAAATCATTAAAATTTTTAGTTTGTCTTTGTTTCTTCAAGATAACGCCAGACATCATGCACTTAAAAGATCAGTAGCAAAAATAAAACAACTTGAAGAGATCGAACTTCATCTTAATCCAGCATTCAGCGCAGATCTTTCTGATAATAGAACGGCATTTTATTAACCAAAATCAAATTGAAGAATATGTCGTAAGTTTTTTGACTCCAAAAGCCATTAATGGTACAAGAGAGGAATTGAATTACTCACTGATAGATGCCAAAAGACTAAAAAGCATGAAATTTTATATTTTGAAAATTATTTAGCTGATGCTTTTTTTATTTAAAATTAAAAAAACGTTGAAAAAAAACAAATTTTTTATACTAATAACTTTTTTAGAAGGCTTATTTTCTAATCTTTATTTTAAATTTTTCATATTTTATCGATTAATAAAAATTGAGATCAATTTTAAAATTTTGATTATCATCAAAGATTATTTAATGCGTTCTTATTTACAAATTTCATATAAATTATCTATGTAAAATTTTATAAAGAGAATAAATTGAGTAAAACTTAGAAATGTATTCATAAAATGTACAACTTTTAAAATTCTATGAAAATATAGTAGTAGTAGTAGTAGTAGTATAAACTGCAGCTTAGATGATATCTAAGCATAGCTCTAAAGAGCTGTAGCAGTCGCTTCTTTTTATTTCGCCAACCAACTATCAAGCTTCGCTTTGAAACTATTAATGCTCTTTGCATTTACTACATCTTCCGGCAGTTTATTCCATTCATTTCCAACTCTATTTGTGAAAAAGTTAAATCTTGGAAGACAGTTCTTTATCCTTTCACGGGTAAGACAATAGCTATTTCTCCTTAATTCATATCTTTTGTTACCAGGTTTTGTGTTAAGACATTATTAAATTTAATTTGTTCGTAATTGTTAACCAATTTGTACATCTGGATTAGATCACCTCTTGATCTTCTTGTTCTCAAGTTAGTTAACTCTAGCCTTAACAAGCGTTGTTGATAATCCAAATTACGAATTTCTGGAATCAACTTTGTTGCTCTTCGTTGAACTCTTTATATATTTCTAAGCTGAAGAGCAAGTTAGAAAAATAAATCATCGGTAGAGATGGAACAGACTGCTCAACAAGTTGAGTGGTAAGTTATGAATTCACTTAAATTGGATATCTAACTTTTAGTGCTCTTAGCAAGGGTTTACAGTAATTTTAATTTTTTGTTATTAATTTAAATAATCGGGTTTAATTTCAAAGATAATGTTAGTATTAATTGAGAAGTTAAAAGAACGAAAATATTATCCAAATATTTTTTTTTAATTGAAAATATGATTTTAAAACAAACATTAAATAGACTAGATAAAATTAAATTTTAATTTTTAAATATTCAATGATAAATATACGATTTTGGATGAAAAATCGAATAAAGACTACAAGAGATATTTTTACACGATTCGGTAGTAATATTCTGTTTATCAACTTATCAGATAATTATCCTAAATAATAAATATTAACACACAATAAATAAGTAATTTTAGTTAATTAAAGTTGGAATAATTTTTGGAAAAAAAAAACAACTAAATATTCATGTATCGACATTTGACTATTCACAAGCTAGTTTTCCATCAAAACTACTTAAAGCTATACCAAACGCTTGAATGGCGCACATTGGATAGTTGAAATCACAAGTGAATACCTCCTCGTCAATTCGGCCAAATTGCATCACAATATAATCCTCTTAAAAATTATTTTATTTTTTTTTTTAATTTTTTATTTTACAAATTCTATTAATTTACCATCATTTGGATGAACAATTTGAAAATTTTTAACTGATGCTTGTGTAACTCTACCATGAAAGTTCAACACATACGACTGAGTCTCTTCATTCCAAGTTGGTGTTTTATTGCGCAATTCGACTACGTCTTTCATGTCTTTTCTTTTCCATCTTTCTACAATTGAATCGTTTTCCTTTAATTTGAATTTAACAAAATATTTTTTCAAAATTTTCAAAAAAATTTTTACAGTTCTTGGCTTAATTTCGACACGTTGATGATCCAGGCTCATTCCTGGCATGATAACAGACATCTTGCGAGGTCCTTTTATTCCCAAAATGTTTGTTTCCTTTGAAAAAAAAGAAAAATTATTTTCAAAATAACTCTGGCTGTTTGATCATTTACGTAAGCAATGCATATAATCTCGGATCTAATTAAGTCATCTGGACAATTTTTACTTGGATTTTGACCATTATTATACAACGTAAAATGAGTACCAAACACATTGGATCGCAATTTTCCTACAAAGCTTTCACCGTCTCGTTTTAAATCAGTTGCATCTGTTGATATTAGGTAATTGGCCGTTTTGCTCTTTTTGCGCTTACGTGCTGCTAGTAAGAAAATCTAAAAAAAAAAATTTTTTTCTAATCAATAAATTGAAATAATTTTATCAATAAAATAATTTTACTAGAAAGTAAATTTTGATTAAAGATTTAAATTTGGATTTTTTTTCGAATATTCAAAATTAACTCTTTAGCAATCTTAAAAATTATTTTTCTATGTTTTACTTTTTTTCCGTCTTCTTTTTCTAGATGCATAAAATAAAATGGATACATGCCTTTGTCCATGCCTTGTTTGTCCCTAGTTATGCGACATTTTAAAGTTAAATTTTGAGGCGCTGGTTTGAATACAAATTCTTGAATATTTTCGGATAAAAGCTCAAAATATTCTTCAAATTCGGAGTTATTTTCGGCTACTTTTTCTATTTGCTTCGACTTTTTATCCACTCTTTCCTTTATAGAACTGCTTGGTATATTATGAATTACACTTGTTTCATCTTCTGATGAATCATAAAATTTCTTTTTAGTTTCTTTTTTTATTTTATCTTTTCTTTTTGGTTCATATTTTTCAATTTCCTCTTCACTGGTCGATTCCCTATTAGCCTTGAACTCTTCCTTGATTGATTTACTCTGTTTTAACTTAGCAGATCCAATAACTATATCGTCTTCGTCCTCGCTAATTTCATTCTCGATTTTCAAGTCGTTTGAGCTCTTTTCTTTTTTTTTTGGCTTTTTTTCTATCTTTAATTTCGGTTTGTCTGCATCTTTTTCCGTTTCAAAAGCAGTTCTGGGTTTAAAGTCCGAATTACTGCTCTCATTGAACTCATCAGTTTCTGTTTTGGTCACACCGTCTATGTCGTATTTTTCAATATTGATGCTCTGGGTTTGGATATTGATGCTTCGAGGCGGTTTAGAATGTCTTGAGAACCTATCCGAACTGTTGTCCGACTCAAATCCGTGATTTTGAAAGCCTAAATAAGACAAAAATTTTAAGACACATTTAAAATTTTTTTTCCCATACCAAAACTTGATATATGATTGATTTTGTTTAGGTATGAATTGTTGGCTTTGATCGTGTTTGCTCCATTACGTCTACCTTCAAGTTTGTTCAGATTTCGGTTTCCTTTTGAGTGAATTATGCCGTAATTATAGTCATCGTCAATTCTAAAATTTGAAAAAAAAATATTCAAAAAGCATCTCAGCAAAAAAATAAAACTAAAAATTACTCACACTCCAGGTAAACTATCCATTTATTAGACTAAAAAAAAATAAATCTAAAATTTTATTTATAAAAAAAAACAAAAATTTTTATTCGTTTTGAAGAATTATAAATATGCTTTAAAGTGTCAACAAGTCAACTCAAATATTTGATGTACCTTTACTTTTTTTGAAAAATGAATCAAATTTATATTAGGGTATTGAATTTAATATTAGGTCTGATACGCCACAAACTAAATTTCGTGATTCAATACTGAGTCGAAAATTAAAGAGTGTCTTGGCGCTCTATGTTCGTGATTTTGAAATCAATTCCGCTATGACTTCAATTAAAATCGAATACGTCTTATAATTACAGAATATAATTAATTATGCTTGGCCAAAGTAGTTCAGCTTTTTTTTCTAATTTAAATTTGCAAACACGAAATTTTTTTTTAAACAAAATTTAATTTTTAACTATTTTATATAATTAATTCTTTTAATTATTTTATATATTTTGTTTATAACAGATAAAAAAATGTATCGATTTACTAATTAAAACCTGAATTGAGTTATATGTATTTTATGGCTTATATAACAACATTTTTAATCTAAATGAAGATTAGATTCTAAAGTTTAAATTTTGAAACTCAAATTAAATAAATTATTATGATGTTTTATGATTTGAAGTCGAGCGAAATCAAATGAAAATAATACTTAATGAGGTTGCTATCGGAGAAAGTTAGCAACCGGTATGATATGAAAAGTTTAATCAGTTTTTAAAACAATTGCTCAAATGAAAATCTCTAAATAACTGTTTGAATAGCTTCAAGTTATCATATATAATCTAAGTAATTTGAATTTCAACTATCTAAATTAAAATTGATAAAAATGAGAAATGAGCTTTTTACTTGTTTTTTAATATTAATTAAAACTTAAATATCATAAAATATAGAAGAAAAATGTAAAAATTTGAATAATTAAAATTTTTGAAATTCGCAGTGATTAAATTAACGGTCATGGCATATGCAAATGAATCATCATTCAGCAAATTTATTAGTCTTTTAGTTTTAATAAATTCTTTTCCCTTTACGGCATAGCATAATTAGTGACTTTATCAAGAAAATCAAGCTTGGTTACCATGTCAACCGAATATTTAAAAAAAATTCATTCGATTTTAACATGGAAAATTAAACATAATTTGAAATTTGCTGAATATTGACGCACATTAGAGTCTTTCCAGCTAAACCCAATAGCTTTATCTATAAATGAAATTCAAAAGCTTAATTTTTACAAAACTAAAATTTCAAACTAGTTTATATAATTAAATATTATATAAGAATTTTTATTCCAATCACGTCAATTATTTAATCCACAATATTTTATTTTCTTCCGAAGCCTACGTTAAGATTTATTGATAAAATAAGCACTTTCCGCACTTTAATTCCTTGCCTATATTACATAATTTATTTAAATTGTTAATTTATCACCTTTTAAAATATACTTGAAAATTTTGTTTGCATAGCCTTCCAACTCATAGTCCGATATTGTTTAACAAAATAAAATTTGAAGGTTGTAAACTTAGAAAATTTTTCTAAAAACAAAACTATTTGTGTTACTTAATTTCTATATTCTGTTACAAACTAAAAGTCTGAGAAAATAATTTTTTTATGTTCGATTTTTGGTTTTATATTTTCTTTGAAAAAAAAAACTTCTTAATGTTATTTTTCATAGAAAAAAATCAATTATTTACCAAATATTTCTTTAAAGTTTTTCTTAAAAAAAATAGGCTTAGATGCTTTAATAAGCGAAATTAGATAGTTGTTTTAAAGCGAAATAAAATATTCTATAAATTAGGTTTTTTTTATAAATTTTTTAAAATTAATCGACAAACGTGGAAAAAATCTGCCATAGCACTTAGTAATTTGAAATGCTTAGCTCTCAACAAAAAACCCTTGACCCTTGTTCTGTAGATTTTTTTTTGTTTTTTTAATATTCTTGCCCAAAAATTGCTGAATAAATTGCCAAAAAGCTAATATTTGCTAAAAATAGAACAATGTTTATTATATTAGTTCGAAAGACCAAACCGTATTTCCTGAGGAAAT
>PJRA01000323.1:1973876-2011986 GCA_016987375.1 Brachionus koreanus | reverse complement strand
TATTATAAAATTTAATAATTTTATAATATTTTTCATTTAAGATATGATTGAAAAAAATATATATAAAAAATGATTAAATTTATTAGATAAAAAACAAATAAAGGAAGTAACAAAAGGGGTTCAAAAGACCCCTCCGGTTTTTGAGTGTTAATGATCTTTTTCCAAATATTCTAGATTGTGCGCAGACAATTTGGAGTGAATTTATGAATTTCAGTTTCATATTGAGTTCTTTTATTTTATGATCCTGATGATTTGAAAAGTCTCCAAAATTTAAAAGTTATAAGAATAATAGTTTGAATCAACATTCATAAACTGTCACAAGACACTTAAACTTAAAATCAATAACTTCTTTGAGACTATTTATTATTTTTCTACTTATTACGTATTACTGTACTGAGCTATAGCTCCTTCAGATTAAAAAAGAAAAAAATGAATAAAATAAAAATAAGTAGAAGTGTAATTAAAATAAAATAAAATAGTTTAAAATAAAGGAAAATTAAAATTAAGACTACATGTATCTTTATTATTATTTATTTATTTATTTGTAATTTCTGTACCGAGCTATAGCTCCTTCAGAAAAAAAAATAAATAAATAAATAAGTAGAAGTGTAATTAAAATAAAATAAAATTTTTTAAAATATAGGTATCTTTAAAATTTAAATAATTTAAATATTAGGTAAATCAGCTAATTAATCTATAAAAAAATAAATAAAAAAACTAAAAAATTGTTAAGTTTGAATTGAAAAAAAAAACATGTATATTAGGTTCGTAAACAAATGCAAAATAATTAAGAAAAATAACAAACTAATTGTTATTATTCTCCGTTTTTAATATAAATTTTTTCAAATTGGTCATCTCATAAATGAAAAATAACTAGAAAATAAATTTCATTTATTTTGGTAATGAAATTAATAATTTTCAAAAATAGCAGCTTTAAATACGCCTTTTTAATAAATTACACTTTGATTTTAAACAAACAACTCAATTTGCAACAAGATTGTGTCATTTATATTTATTCAATGAACTAAACTAAATTGATATTTTTAAGATCATTTTAAAAAATTGAATATTTAATTCAACAAAAATTATTTTTTTTTGGTGTTGAAAATTTCTTTTCAAAAGAAAACTTTATTTAGAGAGAAAATAATTATTGAAAAAACGGATTTTCAGAAACCGAACAAAATAAAAAAAATAGAATAATTTCTATATTTTTCCTTTCAATAATATATTATATTATTATTTAAATTAAGATTTTAATTTTTTAACTAATAAACCTTTAAATTTTTTTAGTTGATAGATTTTTTGATGTTTCAATGTTGAAAAATTAAATTTTTTCTAAATTACCTTTTATCAAGAATAAAAACAAAATTTTTGGGATGCACTGCCCTGTTTAAAAAGTATTTTTGGGTGTTGGATGCATTGATAAACTAAGTATTTAGGGTCCAAGAGAGACTCAAACTTTCAAATTTTTATTACCTTATCTAACTTTAAAATATGTCTCAACAAATTTTTTATTTTTTCAGAGATTTAAGTTACATTAGCGAAAAAAATTTATAAAAAATCAATGTTTCATTAATATAGCATAATAATCATTTTTGAAAAAACATTAAAAATAGATATTTTGAATTAAATTTAAAATTGAATTTAAAAAACAATTTAAAACAAATTAATTAAAGCTTTAATTTAAGAGTTTCAAAAATTCAAATATTTTGCTTTCAAAATAATTAAATTGACCAAAAGTCTTAAATCGAATAAATAAAAATCTTGAGAAATGAGAAGTCTGTTTTAATGAAAAAAAAATCTCATATACAAAAAGCGGATCATGGAATTTTTAATTTAAATATCAAATTTCTAAATTCTATCAAAAACTAAAGCTGGTCATGAAAATTCAATAAACAAATTTATTAGATGGTATATTTAATGAACAGAGATACGTGTGTATGTGATCAAAAGACCTAAGCGAACAAATTCTAGTTGCACAATCTACATCTTATCAAAGAAGTTGGCGTTCAAATACGTCTCATCAAGATTCCAAATTAGATAACTTGTTCATACGACTCAAATGTAGTCAGATGTCAGTGAAAAATTATGCAATTTGAAAAACTAGTCACTTGTAAAAATGACAAATGACACATACAAAAAAAAGAAAAGATAAATGAGCTTGAATACCTGCCAGGCAAAAAGGCGACAAAAGCGCTTTTCTTTAAAAAATTTTGATTAAGATAAAAAAAAAAGTATTGTCGAATCACATAGACTAAAAAACAAGTCGAAATTCTACTATCAAGTATGAATGGACAAAATTTTCAATTGATCTAATTGGATCGAAAGCCAATTAGTTTATTAATAAAATTTTCCTACTGGTTTAGTTAATTATGTTGAATAAACTACGATTGGTTGACAACGCAACCTCTCTCTCTCTTCAC
Source organism: Brachionus koreanus (assembly GCA_016987375.1). Taxonomy (NCBI): domain Eukaryota; kingdom Metazoa; phylum Rotifera; class Eurotatoria; order Ploima; family Brachionidae; genus Brachionus; species Brachionus koreanus. The sequence continues at coordinate 2,009,563 of PJRA01000323.1, read as the reverse complement.
TATAAAAATTAAATTCAAATATTCAAGCAAAATTTTATTAAGCCAAAATAAAAAGTGAATAAGCCTATGAGCAAATTCTAGATTTCGATTCCATATAATTTAAGAATTAAAATTTTTTTTTGATTATAAAAAGGTGTCTAAATAAGGTAAAAATATAGTTATTCTGTTAATTATATAGACAAATTGAGTAGAATGATCGCAACTACTATTTGTAGTAACAGTAATGAAAAACTGAACTCTTCGCCACCGACTCTATCATCATCATCTTCCATCAACGAATATAATAGCATATTTCAAAGCAAACAAAATTATTTTGACTCGACAGATCCATCTGGGTTTTATATTTGGAAAAAAAATCAAAATAAAATGTCATCATTCACCGGTCTAATACCAACAACAACAGGTTCATACAACTCCCTAGTCGATTACACAAACATGAAATCCAACCCAGCTAATTCATCTTCGTCATCTCCATTGTCTATGTCTTCACCAAGCCAATCCTCTTTCAGCCTAGCACCGCACCAGTCTCCATACACCCCATTTCAAAACTCTTTTCCTTTAATATACCAAAACGATTCGCAACCCGAGCCAATTCAGCCAGGCTCAGACGAATTCAGCAATTTCTATTCCATTAATAACTTTGCTAGTCAAAATGGTCAAAACTCAAACTGGTGGGACATGAACACCAATTCTTGGTTGCCTAGGACATATACTAATCAAGTTTTTCTCGGCATAAACACTAGTCAAGATAATGGATACTCTTACGATCAAAGCTACTATCCATTGTCGCCAAATAGGGAAAATACTTCGACTCAAAATTATTATATTGGCGCTGAGCAAACTCGAGCATATGAAAGTGGTTATTTAGTACATGATGAGAACAAAGTAGAGAGCAATCCAGCCAAAAAACAAAAATTAATGAAAACAAAAAAAGAGACAAATTCGAATGAAATTGGGTCTAACAATGAGGAGTCAACTACTTCTGATGAGAGTACAGTTAATAAGAGTGGTGGTAAAAGTCGAGCGTCAGGAAAGCCCCAATGCGATTGTCCGAATTGCACCGAGGCGGACAAGCTAGATCCTTCAAAGAAAAAAAATGTACATAGTTGTCACATACCAGGCTGTGGCAAGATCTACAATAAAACGTCTCATTTGAAAGCGCATCTCAGATGGCATACAGGTTATCTCTAATAAAATTTTTATACATATTTCTTTTAATCTCTACTAGAGTTTCAATATTTGTTTATCGTGTCTTGAGATTTGTTTCTCTCATAGTTTAGTTGTTTTTTTTTGTAACAAAAGCTCAGCAGTGTTTATTATTATTATTTTATTTTTTGTTAATTTTTTCTTTTTTATTTTATCAAGGAGAAAGACCATTCTTATGCAACTATTTGTTTTGCGGTAAGAGATTTACTAGATCGGATGAATTGCAAAGACATCTCAAGACCCATACAGGTTAGTGCTATTAGTAATTTGTTTAGTGAATGCCTCGAGCCGGATTGTTTCAAATTTGACCAATATGTTAAATTGATTCCAAATCAATTATCATTCTTTTTGTTCAAGTCATGCTAGTCTTTAATTAGACATACGAGATATTTAATTATAGCCTTTAAGACAGTACACAATGAGCGACAAATTTTCAATCATAAACTATTTGTTCACTTTACTTTAATTACAGATTTTGAATAAGTGAACTTAGCACTCAAATTCCGGAACATATAATTAACTTATTTTGTTATTTTAATAATATTCATTTTTTTAGGTGAAAAAAAATTTGCTTGTCCAACTTGTTCCAAAAAGTTTATGCGTAGTGATCATTTGAACAAACACATGAAAATACATGGCAATAAATCGGCTCAGTTTAGCATTCATGATGGTGCAATTGAGTCCAAAGATACACCTCAGCAAGAAAATTGATCATTATTTCCTCATTCTCTATCGTTTTTATTTAAATATTTTTTCTTATCTTTTAAACAAAATATTACATTTATTGGTGTTTTAATATTTTTTTATGCCTTTTTATTTAATAAAAATTTAACTAAAATAATTTTATATTTTATGATTTTTGAACCTATATGTCGTAAATCTAAGTCAATTTAAGGAAATCAAATTTTTCTACTAAGCCAAGATTTCAGCAATGCAGCAATGACATAAGAGTCGCATTATTCTGGACACCACAATGAAAGATAAATCCAGCAAAACCAAATTCGAGTTAAAGCAAAGTGTTAAATATTATTGAAAATAAAATTTAAAATTTTTACTTCTTATGCATTCTAATTGATTTTTATTAATACTAGAAAGCCCGAGGTTTATTAGATTTATTTTCAAGAAAAATTCAAACTTGAATATTAACTCAAAAAAATTAAAATCAACTTTGAATAATTTTTTCTATAAATTTAGATTTGAAATTGTTGTAATTAATCAGTCGGATTTTCTAATGTTAAATTATAAATCGGATAGAAATTAATTGTTTTCAAGGTAGTTTAGATAAGGGCTCTTTACGGATCAAGCAAAATAATCTGTTAATTCAAAACCAAATGTTAATACAAATTAATATGATTTTTTAATTTCAAATTAGATATTAAGATATTTTCTCAAGAGTATAATGAGTAAATGATTTAATTACAATTTATAGAATATTAAGATTAATTTTTTAAAACAAGATTAAAATTCTAGACTAATAGTAAATAAGCTTTTAAAAAAAGCTCTTAGAAAATCACGTCCAATAGTGATATTTATCTATCACGTAAATGGAATTTTCAGACATTTTGCTCACAGTATGAATTTTCAAGATCAATCTAAATATTTTTAAAGCTAATTACATGTTTTAAGGAATAAGCAAATGTTTTCAAGGTTCGATAAGTTATTACTCAATGCTTTTATAATTATTTTTATCACAAAATCTTAATGTATTCATTTGGAATAAAGTTTCATTTTGTTCCCAATAGTGGTAAATGATTCTTTTGTCCTTCTCTATAGGATTTAAATCAAAGCAAGAACGAAACTGATAATGAGACAATGTATTAAATTATGTGCTTATTTTCCCAGAAAAAAAAGTTAAAAACGGATTCATTTTTTATCTTTGAAAACAGTGGGTTACTGTGAGAACATGAACTAAAAAATTCCTTTTATTGTCGGCATAATTTTTTTATATAAAGATAATTATTTCATATTTTCTAAAAATTCTATCAAATTCTAGCACTTATTCTTATTTCATTTTGAAGTTAGCTAATTACTCGTTATGACATAATTATACCTCATTCAAACAAAAAACAGAATAGATAATAACTTTAATCAATCAGCATGATGTTTCGTGTAAAGTCTAGATGTCTGTCTTGAAAGTTTTTGAGATCAAGTATTAATTAGCTCTAACAACATGATTTATTCTGACCTTAAACAAACTCTATTTATTTAAATTGATTTAAAAAAAATAAAAAAATCAATTTTCCCTGTTCAAATTCTGATTATCATAATCAATTTTACAATTTTAATGTGATGACATTGTATTACTTTCTCTTGTGCTAATCAATGTCAAATACTCATTAATAAAATTTTTGATCAAATTTCATTTTATAAATATGATCAAAACATTTGTGCGCAATTAAATTTCATCACAGATTTTTAAATTTTTGTAACATTTCAGAGCTTTATTTTAAAACTTTTGCAAAAGGATTGTAATTACTAAATCTGCATTGAAATTTAATTGCATATTTAGAAATAAAATGCTTTGATCATTTTCGAAATCTAGTCTATGTGTTGACTGGGATACAAGAAAAAAATTATTATTATTATTATTATTAGAAAAATAAATTTGGGAATTTCCCGGGACTTGCCCGAACGGTAAAAGCCTTCTTTTCAGTCCCCTTGCTAATGTTTGTTATTTAGTATATAAACAAAATTTAAGTTACAGTAATTTAGAAGTGTTTGAAAATTTAAGATTAAAGATTAAAGATTAAATTTTACTAATCATACAATTTACACTTTTGTCACATAAAAACATAAAAATTTTAATTTACATTTTTAAAAAATTTCTTTTTATTAAAAATTTTAAACAATTTATTAAAAGTGGGCTTTTATAGCTGGTTATAATTTTTTTAAACCTCGTATCTTTTGAGTGGATTTTTGAAATGAATATATCTTTTTTGATTTATGTAGATTTTAAAATTTTCTGTAAAAATAATATTACTTAATAAAATTGTTATAGTTTTTAGTATAAAATAATTTCAAATTAAAAAAACGTGAAAAAATGCTTGGTGCTTCTAGTGTTAAATTCCTATTTTGATTTCTATCTAAATCGTATTTTTTACTGTAAAAATTCTTCTTTTACTTTTATTTTTCTCTAAATTTTACTCTTTTACAGCCTATGAGGCTTGAATTGATAATAATAATAATAATAACAACCAATTTTACACAATACACACTATTATGAATTCGAACAAAAACCTTGAACTACAGCTTTATTAGTAGCATTAATAGCGCCATTTATATCTATTTAATAAACTTAATAAATAATAATTATAAATTTTTTGATCTATTACCTTTCGAAAGCAAATTAGTCAGCAAGTACATATTAAGAAAAGATTTAAATCTTTTTTTCTTAGTTTATTTTTCAATTCTTAAATAAAGTAAATTGTACAGAGGTAGGAATCCGGGTATAACTTAAGCGGCGTAATTATTTTTTTAAATCGTCTCTTACAGGAATCACAATCAAGAACCTGAATAAAATTTTTTTGACTTAAATATTTGACTATAAAATAAATTTTATTTAAATTTTACATTAAGACAAGCTTTGTTGAAGTCGTCATCTTATTAATAACAACCAGAGATAGGGACTCAACAAATTCGTGATGACTGAGTCAGAGTCAGAATCTTTTGATTTTTAGTGACTCGACTCGAGTTAGAGTCAGTCCATATTTTTGTCTCAAAGTCAAAAAAAAAAAGAATTTTTTATTCGAAAAAATTTTATTACAAAAAAGATTTATTATTAATTATTGAGTTTTTTTATTCAAATAAAAATTAAAAAATAAAATTAATTTAAATTATACAATTTTTAAATGAATCATCACTTTCTTTCACAAAAAAAATAAACTTTCGGCCAATACATTTGTCGTTTGACGTCTGTGTTGACGCAATATATACCAGTTTTGCTAAATTTTTGCTCTTTTTTCACTAAATTAAATTATTGGAAAAAAAAATGCAAATTCATATTCAAATAAGTAATTAAAATTAAATTTAAAAAATAATTGAAAATCTGAGTCAGTCAAATTCGGCTTTACTCGACTCAAGTCACTATCGAGTATGACTCTGAGTCATGTATGACTTGAGTCAAATTTGCGATTCCCTACCTCTGATAACAACCTATTCCAAACTCTACCGGCAAATTTTTGGTCAAATTTATCAACGGCCATGTTTCCACGACCAGCTCCAAATAAATGAATAACATAGCAATTCTTTATTGCATCCTCAATATTAGGATCATCGTTTGAAACCAAGTTAAATCTCCTATGCATATGCTTATTACATATCCAAAAATAATTAGGTATAAATCTAACCGAGTTTAAATAATCTTTTACAATAGCTATTAGCATAATAGCTCCACCAGGCCCGTAACCTTGATGCTTTGACCAATATGACTCATACAAATCTAATGCTTTACCAATAAATGGATGATTTTTTTCAAACGAAAGCAAACAATTGCATAAGCATGAAAAATTTTTCGCATCTTTAGTCGAATAAACATTCGAGCTACAAACGTAGCTATTTTTATCATCAACTCCGATTGTATTTTTGTATTTTGATAAATCTCTAAGAACAATCATATCGGAGTCTAAGTACAGGCCACCAAAATTGTAAAGTAAAAAAAGTCTCAGAAAATCTGACAAATGAACGTTTGTTACTTGTAAATTATTTATATTTTCGCCCCTTAGTATTCGTTCGGCTTTTTGTGCAAAATTCCAGCCTTTTTTACCGCTGACTAAATTGGTCAAATTATAGCGTACCACAAATATGTTTCCACTTTTATTAAGAGTTGAAAACCAATCTAATTGCAATTCATTTGAAAAAAGCATTATTTCAGCATTTGGATGAAATTTAACAATTGTTCTAAAGGCCTTTTGATAAATGGATGGAAATTTATCCCCACGCCAAATTAAAAATATATGAAATTTTTCTGGTGACGGAAAATGCGACATTTGAAATTTTTTTTTTAATTTAATTTCGATCTTATTCAAAGGTTTCCAAAACAAAAAAAGTCCCAAAATTATCACCAAAAATCCTAATAATGCAAATCGAAAAAATTTTTCCATCTAAATTAAAATTTTTTACAAACAAAGAAAAACAAAATTTTTCTAAAATTGTGAATACTTTATTCTTGCTGGTGTCTTGTTTTTCTAATTTATCAGATTAGCTTAACTATTTAAATTGTTTATTGTCTTCGCTATTATTTCAAAAAATACCTGAAAATCGAAAGAAAGATAAATTGGTTATTATGTTATTTTGTTAAAAATAGAAAATTATTAAAAATGTTTAAAACTAGAATATTAAAACGTTAAAGAAAATGACACAATTGTTTGATTTTTAAGATACGTCATTAGTTTAGATTATTTCATATAATTACTTATCTTTTTTTGTCAAATATTGGTTAAAATTTTTGATAAATGAAATGTGGAGGTCTATTTCAGTCATGAACGACTCAAAAAAGAATAATATATTTGCATCATTATCTGCAAAGAATATGTAACAACTTCTTTTTTTTAAAAAAAAAAAAGATATAACAGAATAATTTCGGCTTTTATTTCACGTCTTAAATTAAAAGCTTCAAGGAGAATATAAATTTGATGATAATTTTATTTGCACTTCGAAAGATAATATTGGTAAAAATTTTGAAATACCTGAATTAATTTAAATTTTAATATTATGCATTACAGTTTTAATAAAACTATTCAGATTATTAGAATTTTTAAAATCAATAGAAATAAAAATTAAAAAAAATTATTTAAAGAAAAATTTGTTTATTTTAAATTTTTATGATAAATTGTTGTCAGAATAAGCTCGTTTCTAAGTAATTTTAATTAGTATTGCTAAGACCCTCATTTTTTACAAAATTTCAGTTTAAAATTTAAAATATTTTACTGATTATAGAAAATAAAATTAGTTTGTTCTTTGTTGTACATTTATTTGCAAATTTTTGTTTCAACGTTGTGTTAATAGGAAACTGGAGATCGATCCAGCTTTCTGAAATAAAACCATATACTTAATCTGACTAAATTTACAATTATCATTCGGGTTTAAGTTTAAAAATTTTTTAATTATTCGTCAGACTTTGGATCGCAGTCAAAATTTTTTATTGGATTATGATGCCAATATTTTTTTGCTCAAAATTATATTTAAAAATTGCTCCATTCTTAAATAATGAAAATATGGTTTCATTTTTTGCTTTTTTTCTTTATTCACTCCTTGTAGGGCATAAGGTCATTACTATTGATTTCCACTCAAGTCGATCTTTCGCCTTCACCCTTGCTTCTTCCCACTTCGGTGAGCTCTTTAATTATTGTTGACCTCCATGTTACTGGACTTGTGAATCATCGATGGTGATCGTGGTGTCCAATTTAGTGTTTATGCAGTGTTTATTAACTTTTGTTTTTGCCAGATTTATTTCGAGTCCAGTTGGTTTAGTGTTTTTCGCCAAATCTTGTGTTTTCATATGCATATGTTCTTCTTTACTAGATATTAACACCAGATCATCCGCAAAGTCTAAGTCTTCAAGCTTGGTTGTTAAACCCCATTGTATGCCCCTGCCGTTTACAGTTGTTTTCTCATTACACAATCAATCACTATTAGGAATAGTGTCAGAGAGAGAGAACACACCCTTGCCTGACTCCTGTACAAACTTTGAAGCTCTCAGAATACCCTTTTTCCAGAATCACACTACACTCGAATTTCTCGTAGAAGAGTTTTATCAAGTTAACTGTTTTCTGTGGTAAGCCATATGATCTTAGTATTGCCCACATGGCTTCTCTTCTCTGTCAAAGACTTTTTTGAAGTCAATGAAGTTAAGAAACAAGGGACTGTTCCATTCGAGACTTTGCTCTATGATGTTTCTCAGTGCAAATATCTGGTCTATGCATCCTCTCTCTCGTCTAAATTCTGCTTGTTCTTCTCTGAGTGTAACATCTAAAGAATTTCCAATTCTTTCCAGGATTATGCTGCAGAACGCCTTGTTATTGGTAACAGTGTTATTCCTCTCCAATTATCACAGATCATTTTGTTGTCTTTCTTTGGAAGTTTGACTATCAGGCCTTCTAACCAGTTCTCTGGTATTTTTTGCTTACCATGCTGAATAATTTTTTGCAATTGATGTCTTAAAATATTCATTCATCCATGATTTATTTTTTTACTGCTCTTAATATGATTCTTAAATTTTCATAGAATGTTAGAAGTTTATTGTACATTTTATGAATACAAAGCAGTTTAACTCAATTTATTTTCTTTGTAAAATTTGAAATAGATAATTTATATGAAAATTGCAAATAAGAAGTGTATTAAATAATTGTTGGTGATTATAATTAAAATTTGATAATTGATCTCAATTTTTATAAATCATTAAAATTTAAAATATAAATAAATTTCAAATTTAAAAGCTTTTGGTAAGATAAACCTTAGTATCAGATAAAGACCATTGACAAAAAAAAGTTAAACAACCTCAGGTTCACCTTTGATAGATCTGTTACGGGTGGAAAAAAAGGTACAAGCTGTCTTGAACCTAACGAATTTGTGCTATTTCTACTGAACAAAATAGAAAAACTTGAAAAGAAAATATAAGAGCTGTCAATAGATGAAATAGATAAACAGGACACGATGAGTATGCCTTGGCCTAAAAGCACATGGGCGAGTGTAACAATTTACTACTAAGTACTAAGTATTACTAGCTCAAAGAAAACATTTATCAAGCGCGAAACCAAGCAAAGTAAACTTAAAACTTGAAGCTTTTTCAATTTTTTTTTCACATTTTTTCTCCATTAATTAGTATGTGTTGTAACGGGTGAAGTTTTGGCCCATTATATTTATATATAATAAAGCTTAAGAAGTATAAATGTTGATACTAAGTATCAAATCTTTAAAAAAAAAAAACTGTTTTTATAATATTCAAGTCAATCTTTTATACGACTTAGTTAGGTTTAACGTTAAACGAAGTTTTGTTTACTTTCAGAGAAGTCATTCGATAACAGTGTTATATTGGTAAATGTATTTTTTGATCCGAATCCGTTTTATACGGATCTCACGAAGTTACTGCTTTTGCTGATAGGCTTTTTTTCAAAAATGGCGTTATGGTACCAAAATTTCTAAACTTTAATTTAAAATTTTCATTTTATAAAATTATTTGTAATTAAATAGACAAAGAGTTAGATATTTTTTAATTAGATCATTTTGAAGAGCATCTAATTCAGTTTATTTTAACATTGAACATAGATTTAAATTTTTAGACAAAAATTACAATTTTCAGAATTACAAAGGTGCTAATATCAAATTATACAACCTTTTAAAAAAAGCAGTCTATAGATATTTTATGACTCAAGATAATATCTCAATAATATTTTTAAGTTTTTTTTACTTTATCTTTTATCTTAATCACTTAAGCTTAACTAAAATTAATATTTATTCAAAAATTAATTAAAATTGAACTTGATTCAAATGACATACCTAGTATTAGGATTTAAATGCACTCATCTCTTTAAAAAGACACTATAGATTAATATTAATTCTATTTTTTATCCAGAGTTTATATATTTCAATTTAACATATTAAAAAAATTTATTTTTTATAACTAAAAAGTATTTTTAAAAATGGAAATTAGATTTTAAATATTTTAATTAACTTCGATTTTTGAATCACACGAATTAAATTTATGGTATATAAAAATATTATATCAACATATCCTAAAGTTTACTAGATTGATCAGCCTTCTCCTTTTTTATCTTGTTTCCAGCCAACCTTTTCATGCATCTTACTCAAATAATTAAACGATTGTTTAGCTTGCTGAAGGCTGTATGTTGACGGCGCCTGAAAATCTATTCTCGCTTTTCCTTTGACAAGCATCGATGCTATTTGTAAAATAACTGATTCAATACAGTAAACACTGGACCAGCCTTGCTTGGTCAACAGCTCCATACACAATGCTCCTCCTTTCATCACAAAGCCACCTTTTATCATCGGATAAACAAGTCTTACGAATGGAGGGTCAAAAGGAAATGTTTCCTTTTTAAAGTGTAAATTTTGAATTGAAATTATTAAAAAATTTTTATAAAAAAATAAACAACCTGAAAGGTTAAATTAAACAATAAATGATCTTTTTGATTTTTTTCTTTATAGGTTTTCATATCTATAAACAGATCTGAATCTTCGTCAACTCTAAAAAATATCTTAAGTAATTTTCTTTTTTAGCTTAAAGAGAAAATACTTGTATAAATAAACACTCCATTCGTATAGACAGTCATTCTTTAGTTCAACTGAATAAATTCCTTTTTTATAAGTATCCGAAAAAATTATTTCCTTATACTCTTTCATAAGACGAGAATTAGCCATAGTTGATCCATATGCACTTGTCTAAATAATATGCATAAAATAATTCTTTCTTAATGAAATAAATACTTGAAAATTAAATTTTTGTATTTTTTGTTCTGGTTCGGTTTCTTGCTTAAATATTGTATTTTTAACAAAAAATCCGTCATCGTCGTCATCATCATCATCATCTCCGTCAATTAATTCACTTTTTTTATCTCCCACACAGTCCACATCTTTATCCTAAATTTAAAATTATAAATATTAGCACGTTTTAAATTTATTTACTAATGTTGAAGATCCTGCAGCATTCAATTGAGAAAATTCAGGTAAAGGCATGTTCTTTAATTGACACAATTTTGAGATCAATTTTTTAACCTGATTAATAATAAAATTATCTTCGCCATTAGTTGTAGCTAGAGATTCGACTATTTGAACAAAATTTTCGTCATCGCTTTCAGTAAACCAAATGGGAGCCGCTGTCGGATATTCGTCCTGAAAAATTATCAATAAATTTTATTATTTATTAGATAAAAAAAATTTTAATTACGGTAAAATTTGTGACAAATCTATATTTTTTTTGTTCGACGTCAGTGAATTCTGACACAAGCTCCTTTGCTTCTGAGGACACAATTCTAAAGCAAGTTTGACTATTGTTTTTTGGAAAAGTGTTTTCCAACAATTTTAGATCTATTTTCAGCTGATTTTGCGTCGATGTCATTTATTATTCTAAAATTCTAAATGATAATTTATTTCCATTAATTATTTAGAAAATTATGATTCGTTTTTTAAAATAAATTTCAAAAAAGAAACAAAATTAATGCACAAACTAGATTTTTATTAATTTCTTTTTTTGCTAACTAACAAAGCTTTTTTTGACCGACTGTCTAAAATCTAGATTAAAAATAAAAGAAATTTATTTTTTTTTAACTTTATTTTATTTATTTTTAATTTAGTTATGTTGATAATTAAAAATTTAGAAAAATCTTATAATTTAATACTCGACAAAAAATATAATAATGGTTTATATGGTTAAAATACCGAACTTGTATATTTTAAAGAAATGTTTGAATTAATTTTTATTTTTTTGTTTAAAAAAAACACTATTTAATCACATTCTTCTCTTCCAGATTTTTGCTCTGGAGCCAGCTTGATCATGTCGTCTATTCTGAGTATTGTGATGGCCGCTTCGGTGGCGAACTTAAGGCATTTCACCTTAGAAAGAGCTGGTTCAAAAACTCCATGAGCCTTGTTGTCTCTAATTTTGCCTTCAATTAAGTCCAAGCCGTACCATTTTAGCTTTCCGTATTGTTCGGGCTTTAGTTGAGAGTTGTTGTGATAGGCCCTTAATTTGGCGACTAAGTCAGTCGAGTCTTTGGCCGCGTTGACAGCCAGGCATTTGGGAATGACTAAAAGAGAGTTGGCAAATTCGGCAATGGCCAGTTGTTCACGCGAACTAACTGAAGTTGCAAAATTTTCCAGATAAATGGACAAAGCAGCTTCAACGCATCCACCTCCTGGCACAACTTGTTTCGATTCCATTACTCGCTTAATTACACACAAGGCATCATGAACTGATCTTTCCATTTCATCACAGTAAAAATCATTGGCAGCTCTCAAAATTATTGAAGCTGCAGTTCTAGCTTTAGGACCTTTAATTAAAATGAGTTCATCATCGCTAATTCTTTCTTGTACAATTTCTTCTGCATTTCCAAGCATAGAAGCGTCGAAAGACTCTTCACCATCCAAATTGGCCAAAGTGGTCAAAAATTGAGCACCAGTAGCTTTGGCAATTCGCTTCAAATCAGCTTTTTTGCATCGTCTGACAGCCATTGCACCGGCCTCTACAAAGTATTTCAAACACAAATCGTCGATTCCACCTGTGGTCAAGATAACATTGGCACCTGCAGACAAAATCTTGTTAATTGTATCTTTGGTAATATCCGCTTCACGTTCTCTAATTGCGTCCAATTTGTCCGGGTCATCGACAACAATTTGAACTCCCATTTTCATTCTGGCTTTTTGTAAGTTAAAATCCAAACAAGCTATTTTTGGATTGGTAATTTTTTTGACCATGGCTGCTGAAGCAACAGTGCAGTTCAATGCGTATCCGTTTACAAGCATACTTTCTCTGGCTGATTTACCATGAGCTTTTAGGACATTTATGGCTTTAATCGGATAAATAAATCCACCTTTTCCGTCATTTATTTTGACTAAATTGGCGGCTTCATAGACCATATTTGAAAAAAATTCCGAATCACTACCAATAACTTTACTGGCCATGCTTGTCTTAGCAGCGTTTATTATACACTCTTTGCCTAATTCTTCAACACCAATGCTCAAATGTTCCTGAATGTATTTAACTGCCAGTCTAAAGAAAAACAAAACTAGATTCTAAAATCGACTTATTTTATTAACTAATTGATTACTTGCATGCAAGTCTGTAACCACTGATTATAGATGTTGGATGTATTTTTTGTTTTACCAACAAGTCGGCATTTTTCAATAGTTCAGCAGCAATGATTACTACAGATGTAGTGCCATCACCGATCTCTTGGTCTTGCAATTCGGCTAAATCTACCAATACCTTGGCTGCTGGATGCTCTACTTCGAGTAACTTCAGAATAGTGGCACCGTCATTGGTGATAGTAACATCCTATTCAATATAATAATGATTTTGCTATTAATTTTTTAAAATTTTGACTTACACCAATGTCATCTACGAGCATTTTATCTAAACCCAAAGGTCCTAAAGAACTTTTCACTATGTTGGCTAAGGCAGAGGCAGCCATTACTAAAAATAAATAAAATTTTTATTCAAGAACAAAATTAAATTTTGTTCGTTGTACCATTTTGTGATCTAATTGAGTCACCAGAGGTTCTTTCACCATTGACACTTAAACTAGCCGCGGACATCATTTTTAAATCGGTTTATAGCGAGTTTTCTATTATTTAAAGAAAAAAAATGAATAAAATTATAAAAGAGAAAATATTCTATTTTAATGAATTTTGATTGCACATGCTGGTTTGAATTTTTCTTGGAAATTTTTTAAATCCGAAAAAATGTGTAAAAAATATAGCAATCGAGTGTAGGATTTCGATAAGTATATTCATGCTTAGAAAATATTTTCTATAGCTATTAAAAAAGTTTGATTAAACTAGAGCGATTAAGTTATTTTAAATGCATGCTTTTTGAAAATTTAAATTAAATGACTTTGACTGTAACTGTATGTAGTCAAGGAGTATTCATTATTCTGTTTGTAATTTTGTGAATATTAATTAAAAACAGGAGCAAAAATATTTGAACTTTTTAGAAATTCTTTTATTTTTGTTTGGTATTAAGAAAAAAAAACTTAACTTTAGTAGTCAATATTTTTTTATTTTTTAAAGAAAATTTTTTTTTCAAAATTATTGAAAGTTGATTAAAATTACAAAAGTAATAGAGTGTGATTTGTTTAGACTGTAAAAAAAATTTTTTTTTTTTTATTTAAACTAGAAAGAATGAATAATCAAGACATGAAAATATCGATGAGAAATAATCAAAAATTGTGTCCAAATATACCACTTCTTCACAAACCGTGTAGTAAATGACTGGAATATGTTGGGAGTGGATGCAGTGGAAGCTCAATCTATTGATATTTTTAAAGCAAAAATAGACAAAAACTTTCATTATATTTTTTGCTCATAATCTGTTGTCAGATTTACGCATTTATGCGTTGCAATAAGCCACTATACTATATATATATACTAATTTTGTAAATTAAAACTAAAATTTTATGTGATTGATTGACAAAAAAAAATTTAAAAATTAAAATATTCAAACATTTAAAACAAATTTTTGAATTTTTTAGAAACAATTTATGTCTTGGAAAAATAAAATTGATAACAAATATTGAAGATGTAAAGTTTATTTATTTAAAGTTTGAGTCCCATGGACAAATTGAAGTATGATATAAAAAAAAAAAAAAATTATAACCAAATTAAAGTCTTTTTTACAATTATTAATTTAATTAGATGAGTTTATACCGTATAGAGAAAAGATTTAGTAGAAAGATATATTAAAATAAGACACAATTATATATAAAAATCTATCTTTAGCAGATCATTTAATAAATAAAAAAAATTATAGTAGTTTAGTCTTAATTCCATATTTAATTTGATTTGGGAAACAATAAATTTAAATGTAAAGCTTGAATGTAGCAATTTTAACATCTTAATCAAAAAGCTATTTGTTACTATGATCTCACAATCAATTTATCTTGATATTTTAATTAAATTGATTTGAAGTGTCATCCTTATTATGACTTTTATCTTCATTCTTTCAAAATTTTTAAGTGACGTTTTTGAATTATTTCTCTATAAAAAAGTAAACCTTTATTTCATTTTGATGTCTATTTTTTGAATATTTCAATATAATATAAAGACGTTTATCTAGACCTACTGCTGTGATAGTTATACGTCTAGTTTCATTGTTTAATTAAATGAACAAATAAATCGAGTTTTATTAACCTTTTTCGAGGTGTACCATATTCATTAGTCTTGTGAAAAAATTATAAAGGTATTTTTACCATTAATCGTTTTTGACAATGGTTCAATCATTAACTTTTAAATGTCTAAAGTTCATTGTTCAATTATTAAACTTGAAAATAATCTATTTAGCTTTTTTTGAAGTCTAGAGAGATTTTTCGATCTTTTTTATTTGATTCATTATTTTACTTTTTTTCAATGAAAATAAAATTATTCTCTAATAAAAATTAGATGATTTTTTAATAAAAATTAAAAAATATTTTAATTTTTTTATAAATTGAAAAAAAAACAAATAAATGAAGCATTAAATTGCGAAATGAAGCGGCGAGTGTTAAATTAATTAAAATATTTTAATTGAAAAAAATAAATAAAATTCTTAATAAATTTAAAAAATAGTCACAAAGTTTGTCGAAAAATTCTTGAAAAAAAAGCTTAATATTTTAATAATTTTAACTTGTAATTTTTTGACATTCAGCTTCAACTTTGTTTTTTAAATTCTGTTCTCTAAATAATGAATCAATTTAGAAACAAGACTGGTCAATTATCTTTAAAGCTTTTTAAACGATTTAATAATTTTGTGATATCATTATAATATTTTTTTTCTTTTCAAAAGCGCCAATTTCTCCTATATTTTGTCTTTAATATTTTAAATCGTTCTTAATTATGTTGAAAGCATGTATAATGGCCAAAATAACAACATCAAAAATGGAAGCTAAAACATTCATTGTTGAAACCAGCTTGATAAAGATTTCAAAAGTTTTAATAACATTACTTTTATCTAATGAATCAGTTCCATTCTTTAATTAAGATAAATTCTAATTTTCACGTCATTTTAATCATTTATATATCTTTTTTATATTTATTTTTTATATATTTTTTTATGTTTTCTTCTAGTTCATCCATTAATTTGATTAAATTAAATAAAAACGAATATTAAATTTTTATTTTTGAAAAGTTAAAACAGAATATAATTCAAAAAATAAAAAATAAAAAACTATAACATCTTTTAAGTTTTGTATACCTAAAATAAAATATGAAATTTTCTATTTTAACTTGCAATAAAATTTTATTTCTAATAAGATCTGCCGAATAGAGTGTAATATTTGGCCTTCTTTCCACTTATGATACACTTTTGATCAGTAATAGGCTTAGGTTGATCAAATGGAATACACAATGATTTAGCTCCCATTGCCGGTGCTCCTTCTTCAACAACAGCATTCCTTTAGAATATTAAATAAAGTAGAATAAGCTTTTACTTAAAAAATGTTTCATAAACTAATTTAAAAAAAAGGGCTAACTTGGCACTCTCTTCTTTAATCTTTTCTTCCCATTCTTTGTCTCCACAAAATGGTGCCATGATTATTTTTTTTTGGTCAAGATTCTTCATAAAATCATCCCAAGTTTCTACAACTACCAAATGTTCTTTCAAATTTTTCTCTGCTCTATTTAATTAATAATTAATTTTATTTTGAAAACATTAATTTTAATAAAAATTGAATTTTTAAGAATTACTTTTCGTAAAGACTTTGTTGGATATCATCTAGTAAATTGAGAATAGTTTTAGCGGCATTAGCTTCATCTAAAATATCCTTCTTCATAGTATCACGTCTAACAGCGACAAATTTATTTTGGGCAACATCTTTAGGACCCAATTCAATTCTAAGTGGAACACCTTTCAATTCCCAATGATTGAATTTCCATCCAGGCGAATAATTGTCTCTATAATCACCATAAACTCTAACTCCAGCTTGACGGAATTCTTGCTCATAAGCTTTGCATTTGTCATACAATTTTTTCTCATCTTCTTTGGAGAGTGATACAGTAATACCACATGGCACAATGACAACTTGATAGCAAGCAACCTTTGGTGGCAACACAAGACCGATGTTATCTCCGTGTACCATGGTTAAAATACCAATTGTGCGAGTTGTAATACCCCATGAGTTTTGAAACACATTTTTCTTTTGATTGGTTTCCGGATCTTCGAATTCAATTCCAAACATTTTTGAAAAATTTTGTCCCAAATGATGAGAAGTGGCTGCTTGAATGCCTCGACCACTTGCACTTATAAAAGCCTCGACAGTTGTGGTCCAGTCAGCACCAGCAAATTTTTCTTTCTCCGTCTTTTTGCCTTTGATTACTGGGACAGCTAATAATTTTTGATAAATATCCGAATATAAATCCAAAATTTTGTAAACCTCTTCGGCAGCCTCTTCATAATTTGCAAAGGCAGTGTGGCCCTCTTGCCATAAAAATTCTCTTGTTCTCAAAAATGGCTGTGGATGCTTGAACTCCCATCGAACAACATTGTTCCATTGATTTAACTTTAGAGGCAAATCACGATATGATTGAATCCATCTACTATAAGCTGGATACATCACTGTTTCACTAGTTGGACGAATAGCAATCGGCTCAGCCAAATCGCTTTGACCTGATTTGGTTACCCAAGCCACCTTTATTTTGAAAAAGGGTAAAAAAAATCAATTTATTTTTACTCATATTACCTCAGGGGCAAAATCAGCAATATGGTCTTTTTCTCTTTCTAATGCTGCTTTCGATACAAATATTGGAAAATAGCAATTTTGTACACCTAATTTTTTAATTTCGGTATCAAAAAATCCTTTGATCTGCTCCCATATAAAATAAGACCATGGTCTTAAAATATAACAGCCAGACACGTCATAGTATTCAATTAATTCACCTTTGGTGATTATCTAAAATAAAAAAATAAATTGAAAAATTTTAAATAAAATTATTATTCTTATTTTTTTAAATACTTGTGAATACCATTCAGGCAAGTTCTCTTCTTTTTTAGCTTCAAGACCAAGTCTAGTTTGTTTTTTACCACTTTCGTCTTTAGCAACTGGCTTTTCTTCTTTTTTAGGTTTAACTTTCTCAGCCTTAAGAAAACAAGCATTTTTTCTTTATGAATGAAAACAAAAAATTCAATACTTTTGGAGCTCTAGCAGTTGCGCCAGTTTCTGGTTTCCATTCCTGTCCAGTTAAAGTTTTGTATTCTTCTTTCAAGGATAGAAGGACTTTAACTGTTGCATCAATTGTCTCCTAATAACATAAAAATATAGCATAGCAATGATAGATATGAAAAAAACAATACTTTTGAGGCTTTAGCTGACTTTAAATTTCTGACTTGATCACCAGTTTCTTTTATTTTAGCATTGAGTTCATTGGCTTTTGGGTTATCTAAGCTTTCAGCCTTCAATTAAATTAGATTAAAAAATAAAATTTTCAATCACTAATTTACCATTTTTACAATAAAATTAATTTTTTTTTTAAAGAAGAAATGAAAAATAGGTTTTAAATAAGATACTAACAACGTGCTTAAATGAAATTTTGTTTATGCCTTCAAAAATAGATTCATTCATTTGGAAAAAGTAAAATTCCAATAAGATTTCAATAGGAAAATTTTTTTAGCAGCTAGTTAATCAAAGAAATTGATTGGAATTTAACAAAAGCATTCGAGTATCTAGATTGAATGGACTTAAATTTTTTCATCAACATAAATTCAAATAATTTTTTTATATAATAAATTTAATATATTTGCTCAATAAAAAGTAAATAAAATTCAAACAAATTATTTTCTAAAAATTCAATTAATTTATTTATGGAAATTTTTTTAATTTAAATCATTTATTTAAATCAAAACCCCACGTGAATAATGCTTGAAGTTCGAATAAAATAGATAACCACATGATCGATTGAAGGAGGTTAATATTTTTTTCCGTTTGCATCCAGTTAAAGTGCCAATTAAAAGAAAAAAAAGAGATCCTTATATGATCTAAAAATCAAATTTAAATGAGAGCCTAGCTAACAAATAATTTAAATTTTTGCTGCATTTTTTTAGAATAAAAAATTGAAATCATTTAAAATTTATTTTATTTTTTTTTGTTTGTCTTTTAGAAGAAAATTTAGAATTTTGTCCCATTTCACAATATGCAAAGAATCTTAGTGTTTTTGGATACACAAACACTGAATTTTCATTTAATTTTTACTTTTTTGTTTTTTTTAATCACGGTAAAAGATTATTTTCAATACCAAAACATAATAGAAGAATAGACTTGAATCTTCCTGAAAATATACACTGATATATAATTTTGCAATTTATCACTTAAATTATTGAGTCCTAACAGTAATCATCTTTCTTTTTTAATTAGAAATTTAAGCGAATGGTAAATGGAAATATTTTTTGAAAAATGATTCTTATTTTAGCCGTATTACAAAATTTTTAACATTTTTATTTAAAATTTCACTATGTCAAAACCTTTATTTCATCAATAAAAACATGTCTATTAGGTTAAATCATAAAATTTTAGGCTTTTTAAAAGGTTGAAAATTTTTGATTTTATCATCTTTGTAATTCTAAAACTTTTTTAGTGACACGTTAATCAAAATTGAGCCTTATTTAAAAAAAATGAAAAATTAATTTTTCACAACATTTAATTAAAAACGAAATTATTAAAAAAAAATTAAAAAATTGTATTTAACTATTACTGACATGTCATAATTTCACTCATTAACATGTCATTAGATTTAGATAATTACGTTATTTCTAGTGGAAAATGAAAAGTGGTAATACGATCCTGCAAAGAAAGAAAGAGTCAGGTAGAACAGCCATTCTAGATCAGAATGTTTTGGAGAGCAACCACAAGTTTAGTACTCGCCAATTATTAAATGTGCAGTTCAATCACTCATGAAAAGAGGAGGTTTTGAGAAAAAGGTGTATGTTGTTTGAATTTCCAAAAGACTGGATTTTGAACTGGTTCCAAATCGTCATAATAATAATTAGAACGAATGTTTTCTTTATCTAAAATAGAATAACTGGAAGGGATCGAACTTCTTCATCATCCAGCATATAGGCTAGATCTTTCTCATTTTGATTAAAATCTTTCTCGCTTAATGGATCATTTTCTTAGAGGATGGCATTTTACGTTAAATGGTTATTTTATTGATTAATGTTAAAAAAAGCAAGATTTTTTGACTCAGCCTAACAAAATAGAATAAATCTTTTAGCATTTTTCAAATATTTAGTTAAGTTTTTTCGAAAAATTGAATTTCCTTTTTCAAATAACAAAATTGGTATTATTTGATATCTTACCTTCTTAGATTCTGTCTTGGCTTCATTTGGATTTTTGCTAGATAAAGCCATATCTGGTTTCCAATCATTAAGTGTTAACTTTTTAAACTGAGCTTTAAGATCAAGCAATATTTTGACTTGAGCATCACAATCTTCCTAAAATTTAAAATATTAATTTAAAAAATGTTTTACTAGTCTAGAAGACATACTTTAGGAGCTTTTTTATTCTTAAGATCACGAACAGTATCGCCTTGTTTTCTAATTTTACAGTCCAAATCTTGTGCTTCTGGAGTCATGACAAAAGTAGCCGCTTGTGACTTTTTTTCTTTTGGTTCTGATTTGCTTTTTTGCTCAGCTTCATCTGCAAATTGAACAGAAGCGTATTTTTGATTAGACACAGACATGTAAGAAGTGGGCGATTCGCGTTTGTTTCCCTCTGGAATATTGAACAAAACTATTGATTCTCCATCAAAAGCTTTATCTACAATGAAATATCCTCTTCTAGATATTTGAATTATATCTCCTTTTTTGAGATTTTTCATTTCATTATCTCCCAAAACATTGAATTCAAACTAATTTAAATAAAATGGGTTTAATTTTCATTATTAAAATAGAACATTCTAAAAACATACTTCTGTTTGGTGATTACAGTATTGCTTAAAGTCTTCATCTTTGTCTAGAATAGGCTTAACAATTATGTGATCAAAGTGATAGCACTTGGCTGGAATGAATGGAGCTTGGTCAGGTACATTGGCAAGCCAAGTTATTTTAAGAGTTTTTTTGTAGTCTTTATTCTCCAAATTAAGCTCGGCATCAATGCTGGCAATTTTACCAGAATTGTCTCGATTTATTTTGTTTATTTTTACGTTGCCCCAATCCATGAATGTAGCAACTTCATTCTCTTTTAGAGTTTCAGCATCAGCTTCATCAATAAAAACTTTATCACTGTACCAAACTGTTTTTGTTCCTAATTTTTCATTCTAAATAATAAAATTAAAAAAAAAATAAAACTATAAATTTATTCAAAAAATTTAACCTTTGGATGTTTTGGAACTTGTTTAGACTCAACTGAGTTTTGTCCACTGATATTTACTAACACAGTTTTTCCTTTAAGAACAGCACTATGTCGCGGTGCAATTTCATCAATAAATTTTTTGTTTATTGCCCAAATTTTGTCCCAATCCATTTGAACTACTGAACGTGAAGAACCCTGGGCGACAATAAATTGTTTCAGTGCTTCGACAGTCATACCACGTCTTAGAATTCCTCGTACAGTTGGAAATCTTGGATCATCCCAGCCTTTTACTTTACCACTCTCGACAAACCAAGTCAATTTTCGCTTTGATAAAACAGTATTTTGTAAATTGAATCTACTGTACTCATAAATGTGCGGCTTTCTCAAATTCAAAGCCTCTAAGAACCACATATATTGTTCATCTCTGTCATGGTACTCTGTAGTTCGCAATGCATGAGTTACTTCTTCAATACTGTCAACTACTGGACAAGCAAAGTCATAAGTTGGATAAACTCTTTAATTTTTTTTAATTGTTTATTTAGTTAAATAAATTCTTGTTTTACTTGTATTTATCTCCGGTCGATAAATGAGTCTCTGGCTTACATCTATACATTGTCGGATCTCTCAGAGTTCCATTTGCTGCATTCATATCGATTTTGGCTCTAATGCAGCATTTTTGTCCTCTTTCAGATCCCCTTTTCATTTCTTCCCACATTTCTAAATTTTTTTCCACCGAGTTGCTTCTATTCTTTGACTCAATTTTAGCCTCACGCTCTTTTTTCATCTCTTCTGGATCGGTATCGTCAGCATATGCTTTTCCCTCGCGAATCATTCTTTCGCATAAAGTTAATAAATACTCAAAATGATCCGATGTACGCGAAAATCGATCCCATTTAATCCCCAATAACTTTACATCCTCTTCAATTACCTTTAATTTAGAAAAAATTATTTTTTTAACTTTTGTATTTTTAGCATAATTAGATCATTTCAATTAAATAAAAAATTTTCATTAAAAAATCTTTATGTTAGAATAAAATATTAACACCAAAGCTTGAATTTTACTTGAAATTTAGATTTAATTTTATATTATTTTTTTTTATTTATTTAAAATAAAAGTATAAATAAAGTATATTAGGCTATAAGACTGATGACAAATTCATTCATAAAATCAGACAATTTGAAAGAAATTGAAGCTTTTAACTCTAAGTTTTTGAAAAATTAATTTCACTTTAGGTTGCGATTGAAATCAATTACTTATTTGTAAAAACTCTATAAAAAAGAAAGATAAACGACTTGGGTAACAAAGAATTTTATTTCACTTGTAAAATAAAAGAAGAATTGTTAGTTTTTATGCCATTAAATATTGCATATGAATTGGTGCATTAAATATTGAATTTTCAAAATAGTAATACATGTTTCAAAAAGATTGCTTTGAAAATCTAAAATTCGTTTCTTGAAAAAATATCATCTGATACATAGCATTTATCACCCAGATTGAATAGCTGCAAATAGTATATGCATTAGGATTAAAATTTTGGTATGTATCTGATGATACATACTAAAACTCACTTAAATGTCGTCAAACGAAAAGATTTGTTCATAAAAATTACAAAAATAAAAATAAAATTCAAATTTTTTGTTTTTTAAATTTCGTTCAAAAATCGAAAAATGAGTTTGACACAAATGTTTTAATAAATTGAATTTTCTAAAAATTTTTTCCTTTCGATAAGCTTAAAAATTGAACCTCCTACTGGACAAAATATAAAAATCCAAATCCAAGTACTATTTAAACTAGAAGAAATCATCCAAAAAAGAAAACTTATTTTTTTACTAAAAATATATTGAATAAATTTAAAAACAACCTGCTCAAATTCGGCGTTTTCTTTAGCTGGATTTGTATCGTCAAATCTAAAAATCAACTTGCCTTCAAATTCATTCTGATAAAACTGATTTAATAAAGCAGCCTTGGCATGACCAATATGCAAATACCTAGGATATAAATAATTTAAAAAAGAATTTCTAAATGTAACTTTTAATTTCTTACCCGCTTGCTTCTGGTGGAAATCTGACAACAACTTTGCCTTTTTCAGCGCCAGGTAAATCAATAAATTTACCTTCTTTAGAATAATCTTTAGCCATTTTGTAATTTTTTTTTCTAAATTAAATAAATTAATAAAAAGAGTAAAACAGAAAAAAATTCTTTAAAAAGCTTTATAATAAGCTTATTAGTGCACAAAATAATGAAAACGGAAAAAAAAATAGATTTATTTTTTGTTGTAAAAATCATTGTGTTGATTGACCAAATTTTCAAAATTATCTCCATTGTAAAAAAGTTTTAAAAAATCGACTTCTAGAGGATGCAACCTGCCAGCAATAACCATACTATGAAGTGGCTCACCCAAATCGCATTCGGACAAATTTTTGACCGAATCAACTTTTAAAATCTGGTCATCACGACCAACTCTGGCAAGACCAACTGCAAGTGTATTAGTAGTAACTATTTTTGCTTCAACCAATTTTTTAATATTCAACTCAGTTTCATTTTCTTGCCCATCTACTGGTTCATAGTCGTCAGCCTCACTAATTATATCTATCATTTGCGAGCAAGCTTGCGACACACTCATATATCTGGGTGGCTCGTAAATATCCCTATTTTTAATTATATTAATAAGACTTTTTTCTTTGACCTTTATGTCCAAAAGACACAATGTATGAAGACCTCTTGTTCGGTTTTCGCATATTTTTTCAAAATAGCTCTTTGGTTTCCAATTTTCAGCTTGTGACCAGAAGCAAATAGAAATAGCTTCTCCATAGTTATAAAGTTGAAGGCCACAACATCCTATTGCGTTCATTATTGACGTGTTGTGAATCACTTTATAAGCTATGTTCTTTTCTACGGCTCTAAGAACCAAATCGGTGTGAGTTGTGGCCCCAAAAGGGTCACCCACTACTAGAAAAGAAACAGTTCTATCTTTTGCAGCTTCGATTATTTCGTCTGACTTTTGTTCTACCATAGTTCGGTCAGCAAGAATTATTTGCTTGCCATAGAATTTTTCTAACTCGGTTTTATATTCGGCACCGCCGCCTAGAATCGAAGTATAGTGCTCCAAATAGACCAAATCCGAGCTTTTCACTGCATTCAGGCCTTTTACAGTTATGTCTTCGACATCACCCAAGCCTAGACCAATTATGTAAAGCATATTTTTGAAGCTAATAAATAAATTAGAAAATTTAAGTGTAATTTCATTGAATTATGATGCAATAATATGAAGAAATTCTTTTGAAATTAAGAGGAAATTTTGGCTCAAGTGGATCAAAGTAGATAATATTTATAAATATAATTAGATTTTATTTGGAACCAAATAAAAAAAGATTCAAATTGAATTGAAGAAAAATATTCAACGTGTTTTCTAACTATAAAACTGAATTTGAATCTATTTTTCCGAATGCAAAATTAAATAAACTTTTTGAGCAAGTTGAAATTATTTCGAGGTGCGGACACAAAATCTACATCCGCTAATTAACTGTCTAAAAATGCCGCTTGGCGCCAAAATTCAAAAAAAAAAATGAAAATAAAATGCAAAATTTTTTTCTAAGACCAAAAACCTGACACTTGAAAAATAAAACTCGCTCTAAGACTAAATTTGTGCTTATTATTGTATTCATTTGAATTCGATAGATTTAAAAAAAAAAATTTCAAAAACAAACTCTGGTTAGCATTTTTACTTTAATTGTTCGAGCTTATTTTTTCATGAATTTAACAAAAGCTTAAAATTTGAAATTTAAAAAAATGTCAAAATTTGTATTTAAATGGCGTAAAGCTGTCAAAGGATGTGCCAATAAAGTAAATTAGTCCTAATTCGGATTAAAATAATTGCTAAAACAAGATTTAAGTCACCAAAAGAGTCTCTGATTGATCATGACTATCTTCAACCTGTTTTGACCACAGAAGAATTTAATTTCGAGCAAAATTGTCAACAAGCACCAGTTTACAATGACTATGACATTCTTCAGCATCAAACAGTTCGTAAAAAAAGACCAGCTCTCAAAGAAGTATCCACAAATAATTTTACTCGAGGATTTAAAAAAGTCTTTTCGAGCAAAGTAGAATAAATTATTTGGGAAAATTTTTGTTAATTATTAAACTTTATTTTTCTTAGTCTTTGGATAAAAAAATTTCAGAGGAGGACAAAGAAAACTTTGATGTTAATAACAACAAAATTGTTGGTAAAAAAAGCGATGCAAAGTCGAAAATGACTCAAAGTTACAATGAGACTTATTATTGTGAAGTAAAACTGGAAAAAAAATAGCTAGATAATTAGTTAAATGGGTTTATTTAATTTTTTATTAAGATACAGGACACTACATTTTTTGTAGCCGATGACACTCCTTTAATTGACTTCAAAGCCATTGAAAAAGAAGAAGCTCAATTCGAAATAAAATCAAAATTCTCCGAAAGCAAGTCCAACTTGGTAGATACTAAATTTTTTTTTTTTTTTATTGAATAAACCGAATAATTTACCAAGTATAACAAGTTTGAAAATGACGCAAACGATGAAAACTACATGGAAGCAAATCAAAATTTGAATCAAGTTAGACAATTGGACACATTTGTGAGCCCTGGTGAAGCCTTTCATTGGTATCTGAATCTGTTGTTCGAAACCAAATCAAAATGCATTCAAAATTGTGCCCAACTCAACGAAAATGAACGATCTAAGCGTTTAAACATTTGTACAGCTCATCTCTTGTATGCACGTAACTTTTATGAAATGAGAATAGCCAATTCGACCTCGTTGCGAACCGTGCTACACAGCCTGCATCCGTGTCTGATTGCGTTGGCCTGTTTGCTCGACTCGGATGCGGTGCGCATAGTCGATTCGCACAGCTGCTCATGTGACTCTTACATATACCTTTTTTCGACTCGACTAAAATTTTGTGCATGGAAAGCTAAGTTGTACATAATTTTAAAAAGGCCCAAGAGAAGCTCAATCGATCGGCTAAACCTGATCGAAGACTTGACCAAATGCCACAAAACAATCAAAGAGAGTCCATAAAACAATTTATTTTTAATTAATTAATCAATTAATTTATACAAATCAATTTAATTTTGTAATTTTTTTTCCTTTTTTTCTTTTAAGTTTTCTAGACGATTAAAATTATTTAAATTCAGGACTCATAATTTTTCATTTTGCAATTTATTTTTACTTTTAGAAAAAAATAGCATTTTTTTTTTTTAATTTAGCTAAATATATCCATTAATAAATCCGTCATTTTAAATTTTTAATTTTGAATAAAGTTTATCAAATTTTAATTTTTTTCCTTATTTTACTAAAAAAGTGTCAAATTGAATTGAAATTAACACTAGCATTATTTATGTTGTTATTACTTTAAAAAAAATGTTTTTCTACCTAATAATAAATTTCTAAAAATAAATAAATGCAAAATCTACATAAATCAAAAAAGATCGATTAATTTGTTAAAAGTCTGTGCAAAAAATTTGAGGATTTAAAAATTTCATACAAATATTATTACTATTTAATTTTCTAATGCACAATAAACTCTCACAATCTTCAAAAATCTAATTTTGTTATGCAAAAATGAGAGTTTAAACAAAGGCTATTGCCATTCGGACAATCATTGTATTTTCCCAAAATCATTTAATAATAATAAATTCTCAATTGTTTGTTCATTTTTTGTGAGTTTAAACAAAAAGTGATTCAAATCGAAATTAAAAATATTATTTATAGAAATAAAAATATCTAATCAAATAGAATAAATTAAGCAGAACTGATGCGATAAGCTTTTTTATGAAGAATTATATGAGCTTAATAGCACTTTAGTCTATTGAACATATAGATTCTTAATATATGCAATCTCATTTTCTCAGATATCGGCATTAATCCAAGTAGGGGAATGCTCTGTAAAATAATGGTAAAATTATCAAGTTACTGAAAATTTTGTGTAGTTGGTTGCTCGAAAAAGTTTAGCAGTTATGTTCGGTTTTACCCAAACTGAATTTGATATCTTAGGAATAAGCTTTCTTGGAAAAGTTGGGAATTAGATCTTTAGATAATTAAGATAAACTAGATACAAAATTTTTATTTAAAATCAATTTAAAAAATTATGATAAAACAATGATTAGTTAAATTTAAAATAAATATATCAATCTTAGTAAGAGTAATTTTAGTCTTTAATTTAATAATTTTCAAATTCTTTGATTTTGGAATTATGGATATATAAATTGAAATGACTTGTCCTTTTTTAACTTTTTAAAAAAAATGATTCCTTTAAAAATAAATTAACTTAACTTGTCTCACAAATTATTAATTATTTATTTATTTAATTAAAGTTTAAGTCCCATGCACAAATTGAGATAAGAATAATGGACAGTTAAATATCCATTTTACAATTAAGTAAAAAATTCAGTTTGTTATTATATATATTTTTAAATATTCTAGGACGTCAGTAAACTATATTCATAAAATTAGTAAAAAAAAATGCATTTTTTTTTACTAATTTTGGGGACTTTCTGTGTCTGAACGAGAGGCTTTTCGAAAAGCAGTCAAAAATATGATTTCACAAATGAAAAAATCCGACATTGTGGCGCACTTTACTAAGCAAGGAATCGCTCGAAACACTATATATAATACGATCAACCGTATTCAAATTGGAGATCCGATCAAGGACAATAAGAGAACGGGTCGTCCAACTACCTGGACAGCTGCAAGGAAGACAAAACTGAAGAGATTGATAAATAACCGAACTGGAGTGAGTCAAAGGTGTCTAGCAAGAAAATTTAATGTCCACCGGACAACAGTTGGCCGGCAATTAACAAAAATGGATATTTCATATCGTAAACGGATCGTTAGATCTTAAAATTTGCAATATAAATTTAAATCGTGAGCAAAAAGTTAAGTTCTAAGACATTACGTTAGACTCAAAACTTTAATTTTGTTCAATGATAGATAACAAGTAATTCAAAATTCAGCTTTCGGGTCTACTTTGAATCTAAAATATGATAGTTCCTACAACATAATGAATCACGGGGTCTTTAACAAACTCAAACTACTTACAGTTTCGAATTGACTTTTTGAGTTGAGTGAGAGATGTGTCGGGACCGGATTAAGTCATTCTATTTAATTGGTTGTCAGACTGGTGGAAGAATATAAGAAAGTTTTAAGGTTGTTATAACGAAGGTGCTTGTGTTTTGCCGACAACAAGTTCTAAATCTTCGGCAATTGTTTAGTTAGTCAAAACACTGGTAAAACTTACGGTAATCAACTAAAAAAAAGAAAATACTTCTATTGTGTTAACAAATGCAAACAAATTTTAATTTGATTTAATAAATAAATACATGATTAGTTATATTTTGTTATTTTTGTGGGAAAATTACAATTTTTGTTAATTTTTTTTTTTACTTTTTTTATGTTATGAAAATATTAAGGGTCAATATTTTATCCATGTAGAATTATCAACAACACTTGGTTATATTTTGCTCCACATGTATATTGATCTCTATTCTAAAGTTCTGATTAAAAATCTTAAAATAAAAGGATATGAATGAAGATTTTAGATTAAAACAATGGAAAAATAATTTAGAGATTTTGTAAGCGTTTTCTAACAAGCTTAACTGACTAAAATTAAACAAAAATCTTTAAGCTTAAACATCTTTATTCAAGTTATAAAACCCAAAATATATAAAAAATATTAAAAAAAATTTAATTGTATAAATAGATGTGTAACAAGTTTTATCGTGTTCGTACACGAGAACATCTTAAGTTAAATCACTGAAATACAAACAAAGAGAGAATTATCATGCAGAAAGAGAAAAAAGTTTAATAAAACAAAATAAGCTAAAAGATTTTAAAAACTAAATTTCAAATAGTTTTAGAATTTTTTTCGTCTTATTTGTCATTAATTATTAATATTAAATAATGTTCTACATTTTATCTTTTTTGTAAAGTTTGTTGATTTTTTTGAAAAAAGAAACATACAAAGTGATGAAATTGGCGTGGGATAACTATTTCTTTCATTTTTACATTTGATTTTTAAAAAGTAAGATAATTGCTTAATTTACAAAATTAAAGCTTTTATTAAAAAATAAATAGCGGAATAAATCATAAAAATCCTGTTATTTCAAATCAAATAAATAATTAAAAACGAATTATTTCTAACAAATATAAAACGATTAAAACACATCTTAAGGTCGAAAGCCGTCGAAGCAAAAAATAATTGATCTTAGATCGAAAAATTTTATTTAATTTTTTTCATTTAAATCATGAGGATGAGATGATCCATTTGTAAATGGTAAATGATTGCTTGAAGCATTCGAATGATTACGCTGATGCTTAATAAAATAGGAAGAGCTGGGACTTAAACAATTAAAATTTGGCGTGGAATGACCACTTGTTGACGAAAGTTCAATTTTGTCCAAAAATTTGGTGAATTCTTCAACTGTTGGTCCATACAGATCATTAGTTTCATTATGCTTAAGCTCTATCGCAGTGGTTAAGTCCCATAGCTGCAATGTTCCATTTGAATGTCCGGTGAACAAATATCGCCTTGGTCTAGAGTTTATTTTAGACGGCTCCTCACATTCATGTACACAAAAACTAGTTATCAGTGAGTGATCAACTGACTTGATGGTGCAAATTCGCTTGCCAGTTGAAGCAAGTCGAACATAAAGCTCCTCAGTGTAAGGCACCACTTTTTGCACAAAAACTTGATAACTATCTCTATCTCCAAAAGGACCGAAATCATTGCCGCATATATAGCTTACTGGACAATCCATGGCCTCTATGGACATTATTTTAAAAGAAGACAAAGGGGTTGATCCAGGCTGGGTGGATATCATGCCTCGAAATCGAGTAACACTAAAAGCAAATTATTTCTATAAAAAATATTATTTTATTTTTTCAAATTTACTTCCAAGTACGAACATGATTGAATTCGGAACAGACTGAAATTAGATGTTTTTCAGTGAGCATAATTTTATAGACAACACCTCTATGTACCGAAAAGCTTTGAAACAATTGAGGACTATGGCCCACTGTTTCGGGATGTTGGACTATTACTCTTACATTACCATTGCTGGTACCATAGGCAATTTCAATCCAATTTCCAGTATTAGTTGTCTTCGGTGTCAGATAAACACTAAGAGCTGTTATTGGCTCTCCTAACGGGTCTTTGTACAATTGTGTTACTAAAAGATCATTGTCTTTCATTCTAAGAGGAAATTTTTGCATATCAATGTAATAGAGAAGACCATTTTGTGATCCTAGTAGAAGAATTGAACCAGCTGTATCATATGATGTAATTGGCGCTAGATCTTGGGTCTGCCACAATTGTGATAGCGAATTCCATACTCCTATTTTGCCTACCGAGCTTGTGGCTACTAGTTGTGATCCTATGAAAAATAAGTGCTCAACTATTGAATTAAGATTAAAATTTCCAATCAATTGCTCATTAGATTCATCAGTAATGGCCCAAAGCTTGATAATTTGCTTTGATGAAATCGCGATTAGAGTACAAAATTTTGAATTCTCAAAAGATTGTGAACTTTGCGATGAATTAGACTTGTTAGGCGAAGCGTTAGTCAATGAATTGAGATTTGTTTCTGTTGAGGATGGATTTGAAGTTAATCGGTTATTGTTAGATGTGTTCAAAGAAGATATATTTACAAATTGATTTTTTGAATTAATTGCAAGTCTTTCTATTTCTTCGTCTTGATATTCACTCAAAAACATCTTTTAATAATGAAAATATTATGTTTTCAATTTATTTAATAATTAAAAAAAATTATTTTTTTTTTCTTTAGAAATAGTTACTACTAAGGATTAATTTTTAGATGAAATTTTTCTATTATATAAAATTCAATTTTTATTTAAATATTTTTTTCGCGATTGCTTGTATCAGATATAATATAAGCATTAAAAATTTAATTTGTATTTCTAATATTTTTGTATTTTTAATTTCTTTTTTTTTCTTTAATATGAAATATTTATTTTTAAAGCTTTTTTATGTCTAAAAAGAATAATTAGAATAAGCTGTATTTTTTTAGAAAACAGTTTTTAAATTTCATGCAATTTTTAACTCAACATTTTACTAAAACAAGCAAAAACTTGTGTTGTGTTCATCAATATTAATATTCAAATTCTTGTTATCTTGCTTGTCTTAAAGATTTTTGTGAATATTGGAACAAAAAGCGAAAACAAAAATTTAAAATTTAGGTAATGTCTAAAATTTGTTATGTAAAATTTACCAATTGGCACAAAACCTGTATCATTCAAATTTAATTTTTATTTTCAATAATTTTTAGATGTATAAAGTGCGTTGAACAGATTTATTTTTTTTTCTTGACTTGTGTTTTTGGTACAAAATAAAGAATAGAACAGAAATTAATGTAAAAAAAGCCTATTTATTTTTTTCTAAAGGTTTTTACTAGATCTATAATAATTCAGCTATGAATGTTCCACCATGGTGAATTTATAGAACTTGTTTTTGATCTTCAAAAAAAAATTTAGTCTTTGGTTTCAAAATTCACAATAGTAGATTTTTTTTTCAAATTCAAGGCTAATCAACAGGCTAGTCTCCTTGTCTAATAGACTGATCAACACTACATTTATTTATTTAAATTATATAAAAAGTTAATTTTCTTAAAAAATAAAATAAAAGTTTTGACTAATTAGAAAAATTTAAACATTGGAAAATTTAAATCAAATCTTTTAAATTTTTAAACAAAATCTATAAAAATTGAGTTTATATTATTGAAAATAGAAAGCTTGAATGTAGTGGATTTCAACATTGATCTCTAGATCAAAAATTAAATTTTAAATAGTTTTTGATTTAAAAAAAAAAAATAAATGTCTTTGGTTCCAAAATTCACAATACTGGATTTTTAAACGCTCTAAGGAGAGGAAGGTGTTCCGGTATTAAAATTCAGATTACAATTGATTATAATTTAAAGATTAGATTTGGAAAACTGTCTCAAATATGTTTATTCGGTTTAGTTCATAAAAAAAAAATTTCTAATATTTTTGAAATAAAAAACTTTGACAACTAAGATACATTGATTTTAGAATAAATTCCAAATTGAATAAAAAATAAAAAAACATAATGTTTTTTTATTTTTAGTATAACTGAGCTTAAGATAAAATTCAAAAAATAATTTCATTTTTGTCTTAAATTTCTTGCCTTTAAATTATTTAAAACCGATTATTCATCCCTAGCTATAATAAGTAATTCAAATATTTAAGTTGTTTTAATCTAAATCATTAAAATCAAAAAATAATAATACGATTTTAAAAAGCTTTGAAAATATCAATTTATATTAATTTTGATAGAGATTTAAAATATATTTTGTTTAAATATTTTTACATCTAATTTGTACACAATATTTGATAAATTTCAAAATAAATTTGATCTTTCAAATAAAAAAAAATAATTTCTACAAAATTTAAGATTTTATAGATCAAAATAATGTAATGTATTGGTTAGTTTGACTTATGTTTGAAAGCTAATCAACTTCAAAAATATATTTTACTAGTTAAATGAATTTTTGGATCCATTTTAATTCATATGCCATTGATTTTACTAAAAACTCATTTTAGTAAATTAAATTTGAAGGTGGTTGAAAAATTTCAAATCTGTTAAAACAGAAAAGTATTAAAATATTATTGACCAAAAAAGTCTCATAAATAATTCTAATTAAATAAGTGAATTTTTTAATTTTCTAAATTTTTTTAAATTATAACAAAAGCATAATTTGATAATAAATAATTTTGTTTCTGTGAGCTACCAATTCTTACTTGTTATTGCAAAAAAATTTAGATTTTTGCCAAAAATTTTCGAAATTGAAAAAACTATGTATTTAGTAAAAAGTAAAAATTCTATTTACCAATTGCCAACCCAAACCATCTTTGAGTTTATAGCATGAAACATAATGAGAATACGCCACAGCTATCCAATTTAGATGGCCGGTAATTAAATTAACTTGTACAAGAGAATTGGCAGTATAGTTATTCGCAAGATTAGAACAATCAGCCAGTAAAATTCCAAGATCTGTTTTGATCTGCTTTAAGTCAAGTGACTGGTTTCTTGAATGGCACTTGTAACCAGTCGAAGTCGGAGTTGTGGATGAAGTTGTACTAGAACAAGTTGACGAAGCATGATTCGAATAGTTTGTGTACACTTCGTTCGAAGACTTTCTTGAATGAGAAACAAAACGACTAAAAGTGTATTCGTTTGATCCGTGATTCTTTTGGTTTTCATGCGAAGGCTTAGAGCTACCAAGTCTTAAGACACTTCCGGGTTTGTTTGAACTAACAGGGACTGAATCACTGCACAATATTTTGTTGTTAAGCTTTTTTGAGATCATCAAGGGTGTGGTAATGAAGCCAGTAAATAAGATATCTCCGCA
The DNA here is from genome assembly GCA_016987375.1 of Brachionus koreanus. NCBI lineage: Eukaryota > Metazoa > Rotifera > Eurotatoria > Ploima > Brachionidae > Brachionus > Brachionus koreanus. Next base: position 1,975,954 of record PJRA01000323.1, on the reverse strand, counting down.
ATGTGAACCTTCGAGGTCTTCACACAAAATTAGTCTTTTCACCAAAGGGGTTATAGCATAGAATTCGGCCTCATTTTTCAGCGACGAGATATTGTCTATTCCGGTTAGATTAAGTTCTCGCGTTCTTAAGAAATTAAGTATTATTGAAAAATATTTCGGATCTCTGTCGATAAAAATGTAGCCTTGTTCATCTCTACAGCTTGGAATGCGTCCACTAATTAGTGAAGAGAAAAACGAGTCTGGCACTGAGCACAAAGTTTGCCGAGATGTGGAAAATTTTTGTCCCCCGACATTTAGGTTAATTATATCACTTGTAAAAGCTGGGAGCATGCTAGATAAAACAAAATTAGCTAAAAATAATTTATGCTTATTATAATTTTGTTTAACGTCAATTTTTGTTTAAAGATTATGTGAAAATCAAAAGACTTTTTGATTTGAAAGTTAAGTTTGTTTTTTTTTCCTTAAAAAAAATTTAAGATTAATCCTATTCTGAAGATATAAAATTATTCAAGCAAAATAAAGACTTGTTATTTGTCTTAACATTGTTTTTGTTTGTTTAATTTTTCCTTAATCTTAGTTCGACATTTAAATAGACCTCAAAATTCAAATTCATTCTTTTATTCAAATACTTTATTTAAGTTAAAGGAAAAAAAAAGTTTAGTCACGCTTAATTATTAGTTGAATTATCAAATCTTAAGATAATCACAACAAGTATTTTTAAACTTATTAACACTAGAAGCACCGAGCATTTTTTCATATATTTTTAACTCAAAAATATCTTATAAAAAACTATAATAATTTTATATAATAATGACATTTTTTAAAGGAAATTTTAAAATCTATTTTATTTTAAAAAGATATATTTATTTGAAAAATCTATTCAAAAGATACGAGGATTTAAAAATTTTTCATACGAATCAAATGACTCGTTTGGTGCTTCTAGTGTTAAACTCAATTCCTAAAGAAGACTATAAGACTTTCAGGCACTTTGATCTAATTCGATCTCTATTTTACATTGTTTTTCATTGAAATCAATACAACGAGGGCAATTAGCACATGTTCTATGTGAATTATTCATAACTAAAGAATATTTTTTTTTGTTAATTTTATGTTCAAACAATTTCATGAAATTGTATAAAAAAAATTAAGTTAAAAAATCAGCTCATTGATATCAACAAATACCAAATTTAGTATAATTAATGATTAAGGTTTATTCGATTTGCAGCATGGAAAAAATTTTGTTATATCTGTTGCATTAGATTGCAGTATTATTTGTAAGATTTTTCATTTTTGTTAATTTTAATTTATTAAAAAAATTTTGTTCAATTTGCATTGAATTTTACAATGCCAGAAAAAATGGGTATTCAGAGCAAGAACTAAAGACAATAAGTTTATCTTTTCCCTAGTACTAAAAGTGTTTATTTGTCTACTTTATCTAGGAACCAATTTTAAATTTAACAAACCTAACAAAAAAGAATAATATAATACTTCATGATTAGGTCTGGTAGAACGGTTCCGGTTTGAAAACAGTTTTGGGAAGAGCCGGTTCTGTTTTAGAATTTCAAAACATTTCAAAACCAGTTCGGTAAAACCGGTTTGAGAATCGGTCCTAAAACGGTTTTTTGGTTGATTTTTTCCCTGCTGTTTATTGAATTCTTGTTATTCTTGTTTATTTGAAATTTTTCTAGTAGATACTAAGAAACATCTGTTGCAAATTTTTTTTAAAAAATATTTTATTAAATAAATTTGTAATTTATAAAATCCAAGGAAAATTGAAAAAATTCTTGTAGAAAAATCAGAAAATCTACATAAGTATATTTTATTATAAATTGCCTGACGAAGAATTTAAACAGACCAAATTTTCGACACTTTTTGGACTTATAGAAGTTCTATCATCTGTGATTGTTAAACCAGCTGCTGAAAATGTTTTTTTCTGATGGAACACCGGTATGACTAATACTTAAATAATCTTTTGCAATTTTTTTCATGTACTTATAATTTGATTTCGACCACCATTTCAACGTATCAAAACCTGGGAGATTTTTAACTCGTGGTGCATTTAAATATTGAATCAGTTC